>VZTJ01000234.1:46744-71249 GCA_013397795.1 Orthonyx spaldingii
TAATTTGATTTTTTTTTTTTTTTTTTTTTTAAGATAAGGAAATAGCATGCACTCAATGCAACATTAAATTAGAAGGAACAGAATTAAGAAGAAATAATTGCAAACATGACTGGAAAAAAAACCAACCTAATCATATCTATTTGCATATGATGATGGTGTTTCTTGCCAGCGAGGCTGTCACTGCCATGTAAAAACAAACTGGTAGTTCCCAGACATCTATAACTGACTAACATTCATTACTTTTAAAAAGCAAGGAGGTAGAATGGGATAATGTAATGATTCTTTACTATAGCTTTGAAGATATTTTGTAATGGAAGTATACTTCATCTTTCTTTGTTAACATCAGTGGCGTGTCCTCTGCTTGTACCTGATCCATGAGAAGAGCTATGCTTGTCACCAGCCAGTGACTGTAGGTCCTTAATTCCAGTGATGTCATACAGTACTCTCAGAGTACTATCAGGCATTTTGTCACCTTTTGCTCTGTGCTTGTAATACATCCATTTTAAAATATTCTCTCAGCATGAATTTCAGAGACACTAAATGAATTAGACTTTAAATATATTTAAGATTATTCTTCATGCTTTGTTACTAAGCAGGTGAAAGAGTATTATCATGATGGCTTATCTTAAGCCAGACCATTTTTCCCTTCTCATAACTGGGGATGCTCAGCAGGGTGGCTGTCCTAAACAGTCCTGTAAAACTCTGTGTTTGTATATGGCTGAGGACAAAGATTGCCTGAAGGTATAATGGAAAGCAATTACTCTAATGCAAAATTATTACTACTAGAATCAGTAACATGATAAGAGTGTTCATTCAGAAATGTGTAGATATGCAAGGTTTATTATGCTTGGGATTACACTGTCCTGTGTATTGACACCAGATTGGATCTATATTACCTGAAATCATTTGATCTCAAGTGCTCAGCTGTATCATACTGGACTTTGTATTTTCTCTTTTCTTTTTCCTGAGCTTCCCTGCCATTTTAGTGCTCAATGAAGCAAGCAATTTATGTGTGTAGGCATTGAAGGCAAAATATATTGTGGTACTATTGGGAGAAAATAAATTGATTTTACATGAGAGGACAAAATTCATTATTAGTGGAAGAAAAAATATTATTTCTATATTTCCTTTTAATTACACAAATCATAACTTACAATATGTGCTCAGAATATGCTCAGAATATATGGCTTGATTTCCACATAGATAATTAAGTACAAAATGTTAAATAACAGTGAAATTTTGTATTTAGAAATGCTCATAAGTATTTTCATCAACCTCTTTTGTCATGGTACTTTTGATCAGGGAAGCAGGAAGAAAATTAAAGCAGGTGTCAGCTGTAAATTTTTGAACCTAGAGAGTTGCGCTATCCATGAGTTGCCCAATTGAAAAAAAATCAATAGAGGAAAATTATTTATTTTCAAACTAGACTAGCTTTTTAAAATATGGAAAGTCCTTCACAATAACAGTGTAAAAAAAAATCTCTCCTTTCCTCACCTTGATGTTGAAGAAATAAATAATAGCAATAGTTATCTGTAAAAAGAGTCTATAGTGCTGCTTTTGGCAAATTTTCATAACTTTATGGGGAAGGAGCCATTCTCAAACAAAAATCCATTCCATTAATAAGCAGACACACTGATACTGTGAAGAGTAAAATGACTGACAGAGGTGGTTGGAGTTTTTTATTGCTTGAGTCTTATTCATGTTATAGCTTTCTCTGAGTTATTTTTTTTTCTTACTATTAGGAAAGCAGAAATAACAAGCAGCTGCAAGAGTAATATAACAGTATTCTGGTAGAAATGGGTTCTCTCATGTCAACTGTATGAATTTCCACTCTCTGAAAGTCTCAGAATCCCATTGGGAAGAAGCTGAACATTGCTTAGGATGTATCAGCTACCACTAGCAGGGAGGATCCTTCTGAAATATAATGAAAATCTCTCAGGATGAAATTCCCTTATGGACTAGAGCTAGTAATTACGTGCCTCAAGGGCTAAAAATAGCTCTTTGACAGTATTAAATGTGCTTGCTAGGATAGTGGGTATTTAATTCAATTTCTTGCAACACTTTAAACATAAATTAACTGATTGGTCCCAGTAGACCAGAGGCTATGGTTTTAATCTGCAAAACTATCGGCTCACTCTCAGAGACAAAGCAGAAGCTGAATAACTCATGCCAGACCAAACTGGAATGTGTAGGATTTCACAGGATTAGACTGGCTGGCTTTTCATTAAACAGTTATTGTCTTTTGGGAAAGTTTGTGTTTCTCTCATCACCTTCTGATTAGAATACCTCTTACCTCCAAATTAGAAAATTAGCTCATTTTTCTAATTGTTATTTTATCTATTTTAATTTTCATCAGCATCCAGATTTCTTGTGCTACGGAGTCAAAGTTGTGTGCAGTTTTTTCACTTCACTGATAGTTTTCCAACAAACTGAGCCATATACAGGAGACATAAGCACCACAGCTTTGGCATACATTTTTTGCATAATGGTAAGACTAAATGTTACAAACTATAAAAGCATCTGAAATATCAACGTGTTAATAACCAAATCTACACTCAACTTCATCAGCTTCACGCCTCCTTAGAAAGATTTGTAGCCATCAGGTATCTCAGACTTTTGAAAGAGTGATATTAAAGCTGGCAAGAACTTAATTTTCATAGTGATGAATTTCCAGCTGAAAAGAACTCTTATTACCACTTGTTTTGAATTTTGCATGCCCAAACATGTAGAAGAATGCATCAAGGAAATTAGCTTTGCCTGTATTTGGCCAAGAAGCTGTGGATAATTTTTCCCTACCTATGTGCTCTAATGAATTTAGTCAAGCCTTTGTCACTCCAACCAGGTTTATTTCAACATAGTCTTTCTTGAAATGACATGTAGAAATCACATCAACATCTGAATTAACATTTAGTTTATATGTTGGGAACCATTCTTGGACAATATGCATTTATATCAAAAGGTGAATGAAAATATTTCCTTTGAGCTGCTCATTCAGTTTACACAGTTTTAAATATTTTGGGCTCCACACAATTTAAAGTGTTTTTGCAGACACACTAATACAAACTGACTGACTGGTAGAATACAAACTGGTTGAAGGAGAAAATTGAGACCTGTGTTAAAACCCATGGTAAATAATTTTTAATTGTAAACTAGTGTTAAGGGTTGCTTTGCAATGATACAGGGACCTTTTGTTCCCTATGGATGCGTGATACATATCTTGACTGTGTAGAAAAGGAGACACCTAACCATCTTTCCTTCCTAATAAAGTGCTAAGCTGAATTCTGGGCCATTACAAGCAAATTTTGTTCATATACACACATGGAAGACACCTTCTTATGCAAAACAAGAGAAGCCCTTAGAAATATCAACTACTGCCAATATTATCTCTTTGAGGATAGAAAGATCAATTAACATATCTTGGGAAACTGTCTTTCTAAAGCTGAAATAAGTAGTCAGCAAAAGATAATGATGAGTAAAGGTGAAGAAGTGTTAATAATTGCTGCTAAAAGTAAAATAAGACGCAGTAAAAATGTGATCAGGACAAAATGGAAGGCTGACTTGCTAAAGACTACTTGGCTACAGATGCATTCAGTAACATTTATTTCAATGGACTTCACCACTACTGCAGGTCCACATATGTACATGTACACACATGTGGGGCTGTGAATGTGTTTGTGTATGTTTATATGTATATGCTAACTATGCTAGGTAACATCCGATACAGGCCTCTGGTTCTGGAAACAGGCCCCGGCATAAAAACTTTTATCAAAGTTGTGATTTAAAGTTACAGCTGAAGTTTTAATAAATACTGACACCTTTTATAGCTCAATTGGACTTTTTGTGGAGAGGGTAGGGGTCCCATCCTCTTCAAAAAATGAGAGGTTTCAGTATACCCAGATCATACTCATCTGTTTGCAGTAACAGAGAGCACTATTGGTTTTGAACCATCTTAATATCACTGCATTGTTATACGAGTAGTATACAAGTGTCACAAAAAAGGAAGGACTTCAAACAAGAGATTTATTAAGAACAGTTAATGACAGCATTAGAAATGTGACCTTCATATCCTGAGCAATTTCCCTCCATACCGTCTCAAGTAAAGCAACAAGTTTTCAAATCCCTTTTAAACTTTGCTAAATATCCTAAATTAAGCACTTAAATGTGCAGTGCTGCACAACTTATTTTCCTACATTTCAGGTTTGATCTTAATTTCAGCACTTTCATTCATGCCTGAATGAATCCATGTTTGAAAACTGTAACTCATTCTCACACAGCTTTTTCTAACAATTTAATAACATTAATAATTTGCCTAAGTTAAATTATACAGCTAAAATTCCACAGTATTGTAGGTTATTTTCGTTTGTTACAAATTGTTGCTCCTGTTACTGCACAAATCCTCCAGTAATATCATCTGTTTATTGCTAATGAAGGATATTACTACATTAAGAAAGCAATTCATTTAGCTTCTTTTGTAAGTTTGCCATTAAAAAAATTACTAATTGGTATTAGAGGCAATGAATCAATGTCATTTGACATAACCCACTGTCTCCTGTGAGTCGAGAGTTAAGTAATTTTCATTTCGCTACCAAAATCTACAATTCTTCCAGGGACCTGTTCTGCTGTTAATGCATATCATTAATTATCTTTAGTATTGAGGCAATTGCACCTGCATGCAACGGGCAAATAAGTATCAACCTTAAAATTTTAGCACTATGACTGGAATATTCTTTCATGACGCTGTTGAAAAGGTTTGTATTTTCTGTGGTTTTTCTTCCCATTTCTCTTTAATAAAAACCATTCTATTAAATAGACCTCAGAGAGAATACTACTACTATCTCTTCAGCTTTCTGGTAGATGTTAGACCTTTGTTTATCCATGTGCTGTGAGTACCCAAGATATACCTTCACTGTTGTTGACTTTTACATGTTTTTTATAACATGGCATACTTTTTCTCCTCAGATCTTACTTTTTTGGTTCTGCACATGGTAGACTCATGCCAATCCCAGAGACAACCGTTCAATAGGTCTTTTTACAACTTTTAAAAATATCCTTTTCCAAGTAATCCTGTGCTTCACACTGCTATGCTACTAGAGATGTGCTGAGACATGGATTGGTAACAGAGGCACACTCCTTTTTATAGAGATGACCTTAGGAAACTAATAGCATTTTAGCCACCAGATTTAGAATTTTACTTTGCCTATCAATGAGGAGAACAAGGGTCACATAATGTATGTGCTGTTTTCCTTTTTTCTCTGAAAGCCACAATTTTTAGATTTCAAGCAAAAAACAAATGCCTAATTATAGTTCGTAATATCACTTCAGGACATGTCACCATTTCCATGAGAAGAGACTTGGAGATCTTAAAAATGCTCCTTAGTGCTTTTTGAAAATTATTTTATTTTACTATAAAATGATGAGAAAAGAAATAAAATATGCATAATGCATGATAAATATGAGAATACAAAAGCTTTGATTCCGTTTGTTTTTTTTTATATCCCTTGCTTAGGACTGCAGGCTTGCAATACTTTGCAATACACTTTTAAGTCTACATTTACAATTAGTGATTTCTAACATGAAAGCTATTGGCATCTTCAGTCATATACAAGACACTAAGACAACACGCTTTTAGACATCATACAAGAAATAAAGTAGACCACCCCTGGTGATGCCATTTTGGTTTTTTCCTTTTTTATTTTATATATTCTCTGTATCCTTTACACATATATTTGTAGCTTTGTAGCTTCCTATTGTAGCTTAGCTTCAACATTTTCCTAAGCAGAAAGACCAAACAAATTCCAGGATCCCTATGCTATCTTGGTTCTCCTTAGAAACCAAGGTTTGTGAGATCTACTTTTGTAAACAGGACCTGGATCTCATCCTATGGGGAAGAAACTAGAAGGTACTAGAATGGGGGATTACCTCACCAGGAGGGTTCCTAACTGGGGGAGTTCTTGTCAGTAATGCTAATTTGCAGAATCTATAAAAATTGTACATGCATCACACGGGGTGTGCTTCTTTGGTATTTTCCACCTGACAAATTTGGTGCACTTGAGTATCCTCACATAGAGGTACCCCTTTTATCACTCTATCTGTGTATGGCTCATATTTTTAGGACCAGAGAAAAAGACATCACTGGCTTTAAAGAATTTACACTTTAGGCATACTAACTTGCAATTTTTTGTCTGCAAAAAAAGAATGGTAGTACTGATTCAATATCATATTAGTATCTGTGCAAAAAGATACATGCAGCTTAAAATTTTTGAGAGCATGAAAGAAGTCTGTTCAACATATGTGTATCCATGGGAAAGCCATGTATGTAATGCAAACCACCTTTATGAGTCAAGCCCCCAGGAACAAATATGCTTCTGTGACACTGAAGAGCAGTGTTCACTTGCAAGTTATGGAGAAATAGTGAGATAACAAAGTACAAGTGTTTTATCAGCAGCCTGATGACACCCTTTGACTAGAGGCCAAAAAAAAAGCACTTTGTGTATTCTAGGTGTATGGGGAAAACAAAGGCAGGAAGACAGCTGAAGAAACACCCCCCTCACTCATCCAAATTCAAACTCAATGCCAGGAAGAGGATTAAACTAGCCAAAAATCCATGAATAGAATAAATGAATTTGGAACTAACAGTAACATGACCTTATTATCATCTCTTTATATATCAGTTTTATAACAGTCTCACTGTGAAATGAATTTCTGATCTACTTTGTATGGCACAAACCAGACACAGATTATGAAGGTTTTATTTTTGGTTTTAAAGGTACTCAAGAATCTGCTTAGTTTGTTTCAGCCACATGATTTTTCATGCCTGAAGAATCAATTTACAGCATGAAAAAATATATTTGTGACAGAGAATATTTCAATTGGTAACTACAGGCCTTGGAGCAAGCCCAGAGGTATGTAATAAAGATAAAACCTTTAATAATTTCAAAGAGGAAGAATAAAAGTAGCAGTGCACAAGATTCAGCTGCCTAAAATATTAAGTTGTTCCAGTAAAGCTGAAAAAAACGTGAAGCATTGTAAATCTACAAGTAGAAGATACCCTAGACATAAATTTTAAGGAAGAAAAGAAACACCTCACTTATACTTTTCTCCAGGAATCAAAGCTAACTGTACAGGTTAATGCTCATTGAGCTCTTCTTTTGGAGAAAAAAAAAGTTACAAATAATAAAAGAAAAAGTATGAAATTTGTTGTTTCACATAAATATAAAAACCTCACTAGCAAAAGTGCAATTATGAAATAATTTTCTTGACCTGTTAGCGAGATGTTCCTTTTATGCCCACTTTATGTCCACATTTTCTGCAGTTACATAAAGTGCTTTGTGTTAATAAATCGCTTTCTTTTTTTTAAAAAAAAACCCCATAATTTAAAGCAAAGGCAATTATTTTTAAAAGGACTGTTTCCATTTAATAATGGGATGGGTGAACTCAGTTTGTAAACATTTGGATTCAATAACTATGTAAATTCCCTGTGACATGCTATAGAAAGTTAAACCTCAGTACTTGATGCCACTAAATACATTGCAGATTATATACAGAGAGATCTTAAACAAAATCTGAGATAGCCATATGAATGAAAATGTGTGATTGCCTTTACTGAAAACAGAAAATGTTTAAGGCAATACTCTTCAAAATAAACCAACAGAAATAAGAATGCAGCATGTAACATGCAGAAGAGGGGGCCATATGTAGGAAGGAGCAATATATTTGTTCTGGAAATGCTGTATTTACTAACATTAATAAGAAAATAAATTCCTATTAAAATACTATCTAAGTAAATTCAGAAAAATACTCAAAGAAATTTTAGATTTTAGATTAATTTGAGAGTGTCCTTCAAAAAAGAAGTAGAAAAGGTGTTTTCTAAGGAAAAAATCCATCAAATAGTTTTTATTGAAAAAAGTTCAGTTAGCATATTCTATGGGAATCTGTAAAAAAGTGTTAAATTTTTACAGGCTGTGAATTGTGTATTTTTGCATACTTCTCATAAAACAGCTGACACACGGTAACTTGTTAACATGCCTAAGCCCTTGTACCTAAACCTTACTGCACAGTCCATTAGTTTTATTACTGTGTGAAAGTATTTTATTCATTCCAGTTAGTGCTCATACATGAATAATATAAGAACTTCAAGTGAACTATATGGGAGAAACAAAATTTCGATTATATGCACTATGAAATAAGCAGAATGTTTGACATGGGATGGTGAGATGTTCCTATCATATGGATATACATCATTATTATTGGTGGTCTAAAGTACATGGTGTCTTTATTGCACTGCTAGCATCTGTTTTATCATCATATTATTATTTTTTTAATCTTTGTACCACAGCAGGTCTTTGATCAACAGCCTTTGTCAAGGGAAGAGGAAAACCTCCATGTGCTCTATCATTCCAAGAGCTCTCTTTAACTGAAATGGGAACAGACAAAACATTGAGTTGGTGAAGGATCAGAGGAGACCCTTCACCTATGAAACTGTTTGTTAGGTGACTGGCTTCTTCATAATTAAAAACTGTTTGCCATGAGAGATTATACCAATTTTTTTTTACTTGATAATTGGGCTAAAAGACAAAGCCTGAACAGTAATACAAAAACAACTGTAAAGGATTTTAAAGGCACAATTACTTTGGTTAGCAACTAAATGAAATGAAAGAAACAAGGGAGATTTTTAAGATGCTCAAAGTAGGATGTGGGCAGGGAGATAGGTGCACCTTTTTTTTTAACCAAGAACAAAACTTGGTCTATGTAATAGAGCTGGTTTTTCACTCCCTTGAAGAAAGAGACATTCTGAATTTAAGATGATTACCAATCATAATTAGGTAGTTAGAACATAAACAGCTAAGTTGTGGTGTGCTCTGGATATACATATTTGATTTATTGAATGTTTCTGCTGCAAGAAAAATCTCAAATATTCCTACTTATTTCAGATCTTCTTAAACAAATTTAAATCAGTAGTGGCTTTCATTTATTTTATAAAATATATTTCCTCATTCCTTCTAACAATGACCGAGAAATTCTGCTCACAAAGTTCCAGGATTCAGCTTAGGACTCTGGAGTCTGGTATTTATTGTAGGCTTGATTCCAAGCCAGCTTCTCACTGGGTTTAGAGCGGTAAGGAGGAGAGGCATACTATTCATTGAGGTAAAAAATGATGGCAGAAGCTCTTTTTTAGGGATATAAGCAATCCCAGACCTTATCAAATTTTCAGGAACAGTTCTTAAAAAACAAAACCAACTGATTAGTTTTTTTTTCATACAGTTCCTGCAGTCTCATTTCAGGTAACTCAAGTTGAAAGTTTTAAGCTTTGTTCAAAAACTATTAGTATAGTGTCTTTTGTAGATGCTGCCACTCTGATTATATACTTTTTTGGTAGTTTCTAATAGATATTACAAAATTCTTCAGTTATCTTTTCAAGGCTCTGTCATCTTAAATTCCTTTGTAGGTCAGCATGCTAAAACTGAATATATGTGCTTGGATCATGTCTGTTTGCAGTTGGAAGCTGAGGTCAGCAAAGGTGGTTGCTGACATCCCTATATTACACAAAATCTGTGGGGGATGTGAGAGCTACATCTGAGCACCCAGTGGGATGATGTACACAGCTATCTGAAACATTAACACTGAGAAACACTGCATAGCAGAATGGTACAGTACTGGTGATCCTCTGTTTTCCTATTTTTTCAAAACTACAGGTCTCGGGAATTGATGTAAGAATTATAGCCTACTTCTTGTATAACCTCTGCTTCCAGCTAAGTTATTAACTTCTCAGAAACATGAACTTGAATCATCCTCATTTTTAGCACAGAATAGATTCAGCAAAATATGGTCCCTAGTGTTGTCCCAGACCACACTACAGGAACCTGGGAGCACCTTCCAGCTCTCCGAAGGAGAGATCGTGTCTTAAGCATCCCCACATCTAAGTCTTAGCCATCTGTCCTCACATCTTCAAATGCCACTTTGAAATAAACCCTGGCCCAGGGTAAGTCCACTGCAGGATTAAACTCACCTTGAGCCAAAACAAGAGGATAGTTTTCTGTTCTCACACCATGGACACAAGACAGCTTTGGTCCTCTCCATGATGTCTGGGTTGTGCGTGTGTTCTTCTTGGATACGTGTTCTTCTCTTCAAAGCTGGGTGTGTTTGGAAAGGATGCTTGCTGATTTCACCACAGCTGGCAGCAAGACTACCATGAGCAACCTGTTCCACTTTTATGCAAGAGCACCCAGCATTTATGCTCTCACTGGAACTATAGCCTGAGCAAGGGTTGGATGTCGTATGCCTGTCACTGTGTTTTTCTTTCCAGTAGGCTTGCATGCTGAAAAAAAAAAAAAAAAAGTTAATTATTTCTTGAGTGACATTTTGATGATATTTTTGTAAAATTTTCAAAAAAATTCACCTAACTCTAGGTTATTTTCTCACAGCTAATTGCTGTAGTTATAAGCCTTTATCAGTTGCCAAATGTGGCCAAAGCAACCAATCTCATTAGAGCACAATTCATTGACACAAATCTGAGCACCTGCAAATATTCTGCAGTCATGATTCTAGCTGCTATAGTTCATGAGTGTTATATTATCTTTAAGGATTATAGCCACATTCCTTGGAAAAATACAGTCAAATTAAAAAAAAAAAATTAAAATTGAACATGCTGTGTTTTTCAAGCACCGCAACTGAAGACAGCTCTGGGCTAACATCTTCCCCCCCACAAGAACTTCCACTCTTGAAAGTCTCTCTTGCCTTTTTTTTTTGTTGTTTGATGTCATAAATCAGACACCCGAGAGACAGAGGGGAACTAGGACAGATTTTTCAAATGCAACAAACTGAGCAAATATAGCTGGGTGGCTCAATGGCAATTCTCAGTGCCCCAAAGATTAGAGAGCAACACTTTTTCTGAACTGGCACAGAGAGGAGGGGAAGAGGGGAGCCAGGGGGAAAAAAACCCCCTAAATATCTATCTGTAATTCCTTTTACTTCAGCTAAAGATGTTGCCATGGGAACTCCTGGCAGAGGAGATGAAGCACTGGACCTGACAGTTTCTGGGAGCTGGTTCAGGCACAGCTGATTTGTTTCTTGAGGTATTCGAAAGGGGGAGAAAAATATAAAAAATGTTTTATTTACTTTTATTTCCAAAGTAAAACTCAAAGCCCTAAGTTGTCATCTTTGTCTGCCATAATGTCTATTATCTTGACTCATTATTACGAGGTCACTGTCTCTGGAAGAAAAATGGAGTGGAAAAATCATCGGACAGACAGCAATTGAAAGCTTTTATGCTGCTGCTCATTCTCTACACACCAAGAGTGATTTCTGAATGGAGAGTAAATATTGGTATTCCTGAGAACTGGCACGTGGTCCTGCTATGGTAGTTGTTAGATTGCCTGTCAGATGATTTGAAACTGTATGGTTTATACAGTACAACCTGTCAGAAATGAACATGTACATATTTTCTGAGTAATGAGTGGGAAAATCTTACCATTGTTCCTAGGGATATTCTGTGGTGGTACACACAGAATACAATCCAATCAAAAATGCAAGCAACAGTACACTTATTTTTGGTTCAAAAAACATTCTTACCTTTCTATGTGAATTAAAGTGTGAGTAGAAGACTTGAAATTATTAATTCATAAGATCAATGGGAGATGGAGCCTCTAACCATTAATACCAAACATTGTATTAGCCCAGTCAGGCTTCAAAGTAAATTAAATTTGTAATGTGAAAATTGCTTTGGCGAAAACTAGTAAGAAAGCATGACACTGAATGTGATAACTGAAATCAGCTGAAGTCTGGAGAATAGGCTACCTGAGCATATTCTAAGGGCAGAAAAGTTCTGGTAGCTTTATAGAAGACCTAACGATATCATTACTACAAAGAAAGAGACACTGTTCATTTACAAGTTTAACCTGACTCTTCTTATGCTCCTTCAGATTAATTTTAAAATATGGAAGAATTGCTTCAGAGAAATACAAAAGATTTTGTCAGAAACTGTTTCACCTGGTGGCTTCTCAATGCTAACAGTTAATATGGCCTAATAAAAGGATATTTAATCACTATATCTCTAATTAGTCTTGCTATTAATAATCTGGTGGTAGATTTTGAATTTTTATCCTTTTGCAGAGGATGGTCTCTAATATTTGAGTTCTAAAACTTCAAAAGCTCTTGAAAGGATCTGAGCAAATTATAAATACAATTCTCACTTTTTTCCTATTAACTACTAAAAGAAGTGGGCGGGAATCCTGGATATATACCAGGATACCCTGGAATAACTGCTTATATTCCGGAAAAAAAACCTTTTAAGAAAAACTTGTGACAAATTTCAGTATCTATATTTTCCATTTTTACTTCGGCAATGGTCACAGATCAGACAGTAGGTGTAAGTAATTCCCTAGTGGAAAGACATTACTCTGCCATAGTATTTATCAGGTTTCTTTATCTCAAGGTTTATTAGCAGCAATTGTTGTCCTAGGAATCACTGCTATGGAAGTATTCAACCTTTCCCCTGTCTTTAAGGAATGTATTATGTTGTTGCTTAATTACTTTGGTACCTTTCCCTAAACCCAAATTAAAACAGGAGCTCAAGCATGAAAAACCCTCATGTGAGGAGCAATAATGTAGATAGTGAACTCCAGATTCTCAAACTCATATTTCCATATCCCACAAATGAATGCAGAGGGTTTATTTCTCATATATTTATAACTTCTTAGAAGTTTTAAAAGGAAATCTCTACACCTCAGCTGCAGTACAGACTTTGAACTTAAAATTCTTCCACCATTCCTAAACATTTTCGGGTTTATATTTTTTAATTTATTGTTTTTGTAACATGTGCTACCAGTCTTGAACTGCAAAAGAAACAAAGGGAAACTACATTTCACATTGACACATCTTTTTAAATGTCTTGTGACTGGCAAATCATAGAAACATAGAATGGTTTGTGTTGGAAAGGGACATTGAAGGTCATCTAGCTCCAATCCCCCCACTGTGGACAGGAGCACATTCAACTAGACCAGGTTGCTCAGACACCCATCCAACCTGGCCTTAAACACTTCCAGGAATGGGGCATCCCATCCACAACTTCTCTGGGCAACCTGTTCCAGTGCCTCACCACCCTCACAGTGAAGAAATCTAATCTAAACCTACTCTCTTTCAATTTGAAACCATTCCCCTTGTCCTGTCCCTATAGGCTCTTGTAAATTGTCTCACCCCATCTTTCCTGTAAGTTCCCTTCAGGTAATGAAAGGTCACAATTAGATCATTCCTAAGTCTTCTCTTTTCCAGGCTGCACAATCCAAGTTCTGTCACCCTTTCCTCACAAGAGAGGTGCTCCATCCCTCTAACCAACTTGGTGGTCTCCTCTGGACTTACTCCAACAGGTCCATGTCCTTCCTGTGCTGGGACGCCAGAGCTGGATGCAGCACTGCAGGTGGGATCTCACCAGAGCAGAGCAGAGGGGCAGAATCCCCTCCTTCCCCTGCTGCCCACGCTGCTCTGGATGCAGCCCAGGACACGTTTGGCTCTCTGGGCTGTGAGTGCACATGGCTGGGTCATGTCCAGCCTCTCATCCACAGCATCCCCAAGTCCTCCTTGGCAGGGCTGCTCCGGATCTGTCCATCCCCAGTCTGTGTTGATACTGGAGGTTGTCCTGACCCAGGTGCAGCACTTCAAACTTGGTCTTGTTAAACCACGTGAAATTCCCATATACCCACTTCTCAAGCTTGTCCAGGTCTCTCTGGATAGCATCCCATCCTTCAGAAGTGTCATCTGCACCACTCATCTTGGTATCATGAGCAAATTTTCTGAGGGCTCACTCAATCCCTCTGTCTGTGTCATTAATGAAGATATTAAATAACACTGGTCCCAATACAGACCCCTAAGGGACACATATCAAGGTGTCAAGAACAACAGGTGGGATGACTTTGAATTGTAAGATAGATGCTTAAAACATCAAAGGAAATCTTTCTACCATTATTATTACTAGAAAAAAGAAAAAAGGTAGCAAATGAAAAGCAGAAAAGATAAAAAGAAAGAAAAGAATGCCTACCACATTCAGAATTTATAAATTGGTATTCTGATACTTAAACTGGTTTACCAATATCAGAGTTGTGTAATGGTCCCAACTCCACAAACACCTAGGCCACCATGTAAAGACCAGTCTTTGGCAATGAACCAAACCTTAAAATATTTCACAGAGGTGGCAAATTATATTCATAAAATATCAGTTGCATATCATGTCCTACTTGAGTGCAATTGTAAACTTATGACAGTAGGTAATTACTATCAACTATCTATCCCTATTATTTCCAATTAAATATTAATTTCTTTGATTATTTGAGAGCTTGATGGATCTGAACAAAAAGATAGATACCAAATCTCACATCTTTTATTTTCATTCCATAAGCAGGCAAATCTCACTTTATGAGCACTGATCTCATGCTCCCACGTGAGGTTTCGTTATTCTTCCCCACACTGTGTCAGAGCTTCCAGACAGTAATATTTATTGCACCTACATGAAGGAATTGATGCAGACTACAACCAAAACAGCATTAATCAAATCCACCTGTAATAGTCTCAATAAGTACTATTTTGAATTATTCTTAAATAAATAAATTTATATGGGAAAGACATAGTGTTTCATTCTATATGTAGCAATGGTGGTTTATGAGTATTTCACAGAAGTAACAGGAAAAGAGTTAAATAACCTTCCATGGATAGCTGTAATATTTAGAAAAACAGCCTTAAGATTCCCTGTAAGATGTATTTAAAAAAAAACCAGAAAAGAGCTTTTTCTAAAGAAACCTTTGAATTATTAAAGGGAGAGGTTTGTCTCAAGTGTCTTTTGTCTCTGTACTAAGTCAGAGGAGCATTTACTTCACCCAAATTTTCAGCATCAGAGAGAGGTTTAAACAGTGGAAGCTATTTATTGTGAGAAAGTTCTTTAAAGATTTTCAGCTAAATAACAGTGCTAAACTGAGCAGAAACTGAAAAATTTACTCTTCACTGGAGGAATCCAATACTTTGCTTTAATTTCTAATGTCTTCCTCCACTGCTATTCTTACATTACCTCATACATCATTGACAACAACCTTATGAATTACTGACTGCACAATTGTTGTCTCTTTGGTGCTGATATATTTCATCTAGTGAAGTCCTGACTTTTAAAATTTGCCACTAGTTCTAAGATTTTTTTTGGTTCGTGGCTAATATTAGAGATAAAGGTTTAATTTCATTCTTTATCACAACCAGAAAAAGGAAAGCGAGCTGTAGAAAATGGTTTGAATTTATATTATTTTCAAAAGATTAAGACATTTCAAATTAAACACACCCACAAAGTATATAAATGAGAGAAATCAAAGGAAATGTACAAATGTCAATTACTTGTGTTTTATTAATGTTATTATAGGTTCCTGATTTAGTTTTGGATGTACAACAGTCCCCAAAGTGATCATTATTGTAGCTACAAAGTTAGTGCTGTTATAGACAATTAAAAGATATGGAAAAAATAAAATATTTTACACCTAAATATAAATGAATATAAAATACATATAAATAAGTTTTGAAAATACAGTTATTAAAATATTAAAACTCCAGGATTTAAATCAATATAATTTGGCCTCTTTTTCTGCTCAATGGTATAGTCTTCAATTATAGGATCACTATTTTTTTTACAGTTTCGTGTATAACAGTGAAAATCTCTTTCACAAAATACAAGCCTTTTTATTTGTAATAGTCTAATATTTATGTCATTAAAACAGATAGTTAATTTTATTCAACCTGGTTTTCCTTCATTAATCATAACACAGAAATTCATATTTGAAACTTCTCCATTCAGGTTTCCTAAATCCTGAAATTCCGTAATTTCCAAGCCAGACTTTTCTGGTCTGGAAAATAAGTATGTCACAAATGAGATACACAGCTCATAACAGATTATTCCATCAATTCTGTAAGTCTCTGTATAATATTTCATTTAATGACCGAACACCAGATTTTAATATAGAGAGGCTGTAATTGGTTCTGAATTTCTGAACTACACATTGATTCCGTTTAGTTTAAAGACCTGTCTTAATGTCTACTGCTGAATCATACTTACATAAATTGTGACATTAAACCAGCTATTCATTGTAAAGTGCAATCAGAAATGTACTTTTTAGGTAAGAATCACAAGTGCACTTGCTCGGAGTGCCATGTCACAGTACCCTGTAAAAGAAATACAGTTGAGCTTAGCAGAAAGAACTTTAGAAGAATAAAAATGGAGGAAAAAAAAGCTAAAGGAAATGCAGTGGCATCAGTATGGGGTTGATGATTCAGTCTGCATCTGTTTCTTGATGAGACTTAGATGGGCTTGCCCTTAGCCCTCAGAATTTGGGTGAAAAACACAAAATTGGTTGCTCAGTTTGCAAAATTTCCCTACGATCACTACTGCAATGCCTAAGTCTAGAGGCTGAGTTTGTGTCAGGAACTTTTAGGTTTCCAGCAGCAATAGATAAACGTGAACCTAACTTTTTTATTTGTGAGCTTACTCAGTCATATCTAATTGAGCATAAATGCCAGGAGAATAGTCTTGCGTAGGCAAGCACTTTAATAAGCTCATTTGATTTTGAGATCAGATAGGTAAGTGAAGGTCAGAATGAAAAGCAGGACTTCTGAGTAAGAATTTCTTTTCTCAGGGTCTACTAAGTTCTTTTTGGATGTTTGTGTCTTTTTCATATTGCAGTCTGGTCTGATTCCTGAACATTCTCAATCCCACAGAATTCAGATTTATATTAAGGAAAAACGCCCATTCAGACTTATTTATGTTATAAACGTGCCATATTACCCCCTTTTCTTGTTTATCTTCACTCATTTCATGCTTTTGTTTCAAGAATGTTCATGTAAAAAGTCTCTCTGTTTATAGCTGCTGCTGGGTCTGGCTGGGTAGCATTAATGTCCTTCAGAGAAGCCCATGTGCTGCTGTGTTTTAGCTTTGTGGCTAAAACAGTGCTGAAAACGCACCAGTTAAGATCTTTGGCTGTCACTGAACTGTGCTTGTGCAACATCAAGGTCTTGTCTTTCTCCCACTCTGCACTCCACATGAGTAGGCTGGGGGTGGGAAAGAGGCTAGAAGGGACAAAACCAGGAATCAAACTGACCAGAGGGCTATCCTACACTATCCCATCCCATCACATCCCTTTTCATATGATGTTATCTCTCACAATAAAAGCTCAAGAAAAGGACGGGAGGGGGGTAGATGTGTAGCTATGGTTTGTTTCCAGGTAACCATTGTGCATACTGAGCTCTTCCTTTCCTGGATGTGGCTGGACTGTTAATAGGAAGTAGTGAAAAGTGCCCTTTTTTTCATTCTTTGCTCAAGTGTACATCTTTTGCTTCACTTTATCTTGATCCATGAGTTTTCTTGCCTTCTTCCTCTTTTCTCCCCAGTCCAGAGCAAATGGGAATTTGTGTGCGCTCAGTCAGTTTTGGGCTACCCAGTGTTCAGAGGCCTGGGGATGCTGTACATAGTCCAGCAAAGGTGGCCACTGAGATGGGTAAAAGACTGGAGCATCTCTCATATAAGGAAAAGCTGAGAGAGCTGGGACTATTCAGCCTGGACAAAACAAGGTTCAGTGAGAAATCTTATCAATGTATGTAAGTACCTGAATGAAATGTGTAAAAAGAGGGAGCCAGGCTCTTTTCAGTAGTGCCCAAGCACTGTGGACAAGCTGCAATGGACACAAACTAAAACACAGGAGGTTCCCTCTAAACATCAGTAAAGACTTTTTATTTGTGAGGGTGACTAAGTATCAGCACATTTTGCCCAGAAAGGTTCTAGAGTCTCTCTTCTTGGAGATATTCAATAGCCATCCTGGAAAACTGGCTGTAGGTGGCCCTGCTTGAGCAGGGTGTTTGTATCAGATTTTCTCCGTAGGTCTTCTCTATCCTCAACCAGTCTGTGATTGTGTAATTGGCTGTGGTGGTGTCTGGCTGATAACTGGGTCAACCCCCCACACTCACTTTGAATTCTTAAATAAACACAGAACTTATGGGAACCAATGAGGGCTGAAAGAAGCTATACATCATCAGGAGTTTCAGAGAGAATTGTGGTATTTTAGAACATGAGTCTTTATGAGATAAGGCAGGAGAAAGTACCCTTTCCTTACCTCCTCCACTAAAGTTATTTGCATACTTGGATTCTTATTAATTGCCATATTTGTTTTGTTACAATGAAATATCCTGTTTCAGTGTGGGATATGATTTTCTTTTTCTGTTCACATCTTGCGTAACCAGTTCCCCGCTGGGAGCAGATCTTCAGGTCACATACCCTGGTTCTGATTCACAGCTCAGTTTCATTAACTTAGTCTAAAATATTTAGGCTTCCTACTGGCTATATATGTGGCAAATGGGATCTAACTAGATCTCTGTCTTCTTACAGCCTTAAGCTCTAATCTCAGAAGCATCAAATCTCAGAGGAAGGTTAGAGAATTATCTCAAATTTTATTATAAAAAAAGCTTATTATAAAGATTTAGAATCAATTACAATCAGCTGTTTTGTGACTGTGTATGGCTAATAACAGGTACTGCCACAGATATGAGACATTACTGACATACTGTTATTGCTCTCGTCCTTTGGAAATAGGGTAGGAATAGACTGAGGAGATGGAAGTGTCGCTGCTTTCTTGGCAGAAAATGATTACACCCTCACCAAAAATATCTATTTCTTCATTTTATTCTACTTAGTTCTCTTTGTTTAATTGCCCACTTTCCTGATTTTCCTGCCCTCTTGCTTTTACACATAAAGTTACTTTGGGAAAACCTGTCTCTTCCACTGGGAAATCAGCAGTGGCAAATTAACCACTATTTGGCAACCTTTCACAGATGGTGCCAGCAGAATTTCAGCCTAAGTCAGTAAGAACAAGGCAATTTAAAAACATTAAAAATGCATTGGCAGCAAAGAAATAAAAGCAGCCACTCAGGTACAAGCCAGAATAGTTAAAAAGCTTTTGGACAAAACCAGGCTTTTTGTTTTCTATTAAACATCTTATTTTGCACAGAGAACTTTGTATGTAAAGAAAGGCATAGTAGTATGTTCTCTACTCAAGATACTTTTTGGGAAAAAGGTTTGTAATATTTTTGTCTGATAAAGACTGGAATCAAAATAAACATTTAAACCTACTGAATACATTACTAATTTTTATTTTATTCGTGATGATTTCAGGTCTCCTCTATCATTTAATGGTCTTCTGAAAGCTATTGTCTCTCACACACAGACATAAGAATTTCATCTGCATTTGCAAAACCATCCATTATACATAAGGAGCTGTGCTGTGACTGCTGTGGGGGAAGGGATTAGCAAGTGTGTACGGCAGTTCTATAAATATTTGTCCTGAACTGGGACCTCATTACAGTGTTTACTACAGGAATGTGAAATACTAGGTCCTCTGCCCATTGGTTCCTTTAGGAATGCATTTACTGCTGGTGTTAAAAAGTCCTATTTTTTTCTGCATTAGTATTACTCTAGTGTAGATTTTTGGTAGTTACCATCTTTTTGAAATTATAGAATTCCATCAGCTAAATGTATAATATATGAATATGTACAAACCAGAAAAATTATTTAATATCTATAATAGATGTGATAGATTAAGATTTGATAAATCATTTATAAATGAATTTTGCTTTCTTGACAACTTAGGTGATTTCAGTGTTTCCAAGTGCAACAATTTTTTAAATGATTGCTGGCAGCCAATTTATTAGGATGTTTACTCAGTATTTAAACTTTCCATATGTAGCTGGGTCATCTGCTATCTTTGATTTGAAACACAGAGTTAATAGGTAACAGGATAAAATTGCTTATCTCTAATCTTTTGAGAGTTCTGTCAATTCCTGGTGAGATACATGAATATTCTAGCCCATAACTGTATGTTACCATATGTTACCAGGTTGTTCACCTGCGTTGCATTTCAAGTTAGAATTTCCTGTGTGAATAAATCAGAAAAAATCACAAATCTTAGATGTGGGAGGAAACATTATAACTTACAAAGGAAATGTTCTGCAGTCTTCTTTTTTGTTGTTTTCTGTTGCTAATATATTTTTTTTTTGTTTACCCTTTCTAAAGTTGGTTCCTGATATATTGAT
This sequence comes from Orthonyx spaldingii, assembly GCA_013397795.1. Classification (NCBI taxonomy): domain Eukaryota; kingdom Metazoa; phylum Chordata; class Aves; order Passeriformes; family Orthonychidae; genus Orthonyx; species Orthonyx spaldingii. The sequence goes on from VZTJ01000234.1 coordinate 66,839, forward strand.
TGAAAAGAATGCTCATACACTTACTCAGCCTTAATTTTGCCAAGATAAGCCAACTGGGCCTTTTTAGTTTTGTCTCTCCATGGCATAGAGCACATTCTAAGTCTTTTTAACAGCAGTTCCTTAAGAGTCCTGTCTTCTTTAAGTGCCATGATCAGCTTTTCATAGGGTTTTCTCAACAAGCTCCTTCCAATTCTTATTTTGGTTACCATTGTGTGGTATGCCTCAGAAAAGCTACATAGGCAGAATGAGGGGAAATATCCCTATCTACCTTTTTCACAGCCTGTGCATAACAATAGGTCACAGTCCCACTGACAAATCAGTTACAGTCATCTTTTAATGTTCCTTTGACATTTTCTGCTGGCTAGCCATGACTTTATTGCAGAAATTCATATCAGTCATTGAATATATGACCTTTTAATTGTGATACTCCATTTGTATAACTCTAGCCTACAAGACATTCAATTTTTCCTGTAGGATATTTTCACCTTCTTTTGTACCAGTTGTACTGCTATTATTCGATTTTAAGAACATTTTACAGCCCTTTTACACAATTTTTTCTTTTATCCCTTTGTCCAATTCCAGCAGTACTTACCAGGATCACCATTCAAGCCTAGCTTTAACAAGCATCCTGTATTTCATGGATATGTTGAATTAACCATGGAAAAGCTATATCAAATAATCAAGCTTAGCACCACCCAATAATGTAAAAATTAATTAAACTTCTTCTGGTGTTGAATTTAGTTTAAAAAAATCTTCATCTTTTAGTAAAAATTAACTGCAGATCTCAAGAAAAATCTCCTTTTTTTCTAGAACTCTGTTCCATTGCATATCTAAATTAAATCTGTGGCTTCATGTCTGAGACTTTGTAAATTAAAAAAATTACCAGAGGCATTTTTTCTGACACTCATAACTCAGGTAAAGAAAATAGCATGCAGAAATCAGTTATAGACAATTTCTCTAAATCATAATTCTATGATTCTAAGTATTACAGGAAGAGGAGGGGATTTTTTATTTCCTCCAGCTAATTAGCAAGCCCATTTAGGGAATATTATTGTAGGTTGAGCAATAACAATATGCAAATCCCATATCCTCATGGGAGCAACAGTGTTTCCACTTTATAGGGGAGATTTAATTTTCTTCATCCCAAATACATAGAAACAGTAAGACATCTATCCTCAATGATCACTGCATCCTGAAGACTGTATATGTCTATAACCTGCAGATTATTTCCAAATGTCACAGCTTGCAAGGTTCTTCTTTTCCAGCAGTTAACAATTATTTTGCTATTAGTTTAGGACTCTTCAGTGGCCAAGCCAATTCCCTTTCTGCAAGGAGCAAATCCTTCCAGGGTGGCAAAAAGAAGCTACCCAGGCCCAAGTACTGCTTATGTGTTTTTAACAAGGTGCAAATATTGTTTATGATACAGTCTTAGAATTAGAACATAATCTGGTTTTGTATAAGCTAATATTTTTTGAGTTGTGAACTATTTGGAAGGTAAATCAAATCACCAGTAAAGTATTTGCCCAGAAATGTAAATTTGACATAAAACCACAAAAGCACTGGGTATGCAAATTGAAAAAAAAAAAAAACTCCATCCAGAAATGCACAAAATCTCAAACACTTAACATTACATTTTCAAAAATTATTGAATTTACAGATAGTCACATAGTTACAGAAGCATAGAAATCTGAGAAGAGAATTGATAACAGCTTTTTTTTTTTTTTTTTGGTGAGGAAAACCATATAAAACAGATTTGTACAAGGTTATGGATGTTTCAGGAATTCTGTACTCCCTGGTTAAAATCTTAGTTTTATTAGGAGTTTTAAACTTTGTGAATCTACTGTGCTGATTCCAATCTCAAAGGAAGCTGTGATATTTTCTCAGTGTAAAAAAAGCAGGACATTGTAGAACACTGTGAGATATTTTATGTGCTATGCTTGAACCACAGATTTAATTTACATATATTCTTTTATTAATTGAGATAAGAACAAGATATATTGAAATATATAATAACTGATTTGCACTCTTAAATAATAAAACTTACAAAGATCAAACAGCACATTAGAAGGCAATATAAGCATGCCCCAAGAGAAAAATTAGAATATTATGGAGAAAACTAAATTCCATTCAAGCACCTTTTATACTTGAAATCTCAAATTTTTATGTGAATCTCCCTTGTGTTTATCTAGGAAAGCAAGTTACCATATATATCTTTGCCTCAAAGAGAATTAGGAGCAATTTTGCTGGTAGTTTTACAGGGGATGAGCGTTTCATCCTAATTGTCTGTATAGTCTGACTTGTGGTATTACATTTAAAACCAAATTCCAGTAGGGAGAAAATTATTTTATTTGTATGTTTGCTTAATAGGATGTTAAGTTTCTTTGTTTCTGAAAGTGTTTTCATATACAACTTCTTATACAACTGAAAATGTTTTCATATACAACTTCTATAATCACATGCATTGACCTTGCCAAGGTCTAACCCCAGCTGGCAACTAAGCACCACTCAGATATTCACTCACTCCCCCCACATTAGGATGGGGGTGGGAATCTGAAAGGCAAAAGTGAGAAAACTCATGGCTTTAGTTTAAGACAGTTTAATAGCGAAGACAAAAGCCATGCATGCAAACAAAACATTACCAGTGCCTGCACCACTTCCCATGGGCAGGCAGGAGCTCAGCCCCCTCTAGGAAGGCAGGGCTTCATCACGTGTAACGTTGGCTTGGGAAGACAAAAGCCATCACTCCAAACATCCCCCATGCCTTCTTCATCCCTCAGCGTTGTATGCTGAGAATGACTCCATGTGGTCTGGAATATCCCTTAGGTCAGTTGAGGTCACCTGTCCCTCCTGTGTTCCCTCCCAGATTCTTGTGTATGCCCAGCCTGCTTGCTGGTGGAGTGATGTAAGGAGCAGAAATGGCCTTCATAGCGTGTCAGTGCTGCTCAGCAGTAATGAAAACATCCCTGTGTTTTCAGCACTGGTTTAGCATAAATCTAAAACACAGACCCATACTTGTGACTATGAAGAAAATTAATTCTATCCCATCCCAAATCAGCACAGTCTCCATCTCAGGACATCAAAAAACTTGACAAAAGTGGGGTTAATATGTAAACTATCTGAAGGAACTTTTATTTTTTGTAGCTGTTTTTTAGGGGAAGCACTGAACAATTTGAGTAGCTGATCATAGTTAATATTTATGTCTCCTCATCTGTTCTGAGTTTGTGCAGGAACACAGTAGGTATGATCAGAAGTTAATAAGTAGATATAATAAACATCCATCTGATATAAAAAAACTTTCGGACCTTAAAATTGTATCGAGCAAGACCATCAATTCGTCGAGTACTATTTGCTTGGCATGAAATCACCAGAGCACAAAACTATTCCAATTTAATTCCAAAGTGCACTCTGACTTCTTTTACCTTTGATTAGTCTCAGACAAAAAGAAGTTCCACCATTATTGGAAATGACATAATTAAGAGCTCCCCCAATATAATTAAGAGTCCTCATGCTTAGATTAAATGAAATTTATTTCATGGTGAAAGCACTGAAATATAGAAAGTTAAAGGGTCAATGGAAAAGAAAATTAAATTAAAATAACCCACCCCCTACAGTTTGAAGTTTTTTCCTTCACTATGATTCATAGTAAAGCTTTATAAAGTTGCTAATGTCTTCAAAATGAACATTAAATTAGCTGTTGACTATACTAAGGTCTTTTTCCCCATTTTGTAAGAAAATGTATAAAAGCCACAAAATTTCAAGGAAGACAATAAAAATAATTAAGAGTGTAATCCATATAATTGCATCACCAGCTATAGCATTCATACATTTTCCTTAAATACAATGTCCAATGGTTAGCACAGGGATTGCATTTGGGATCATATCAAAGTCTGATCTTATGACCTCTGAGAATATAGATTTCTTTAATTATTTCTCTAGCTAATCAAAATATGCCTTTATCCTCCTTTAATGAAAAGCAAGTCAGTGTTGCAGGGCACCGTCTTCTCCCTTTCTCTTGAAACCCTTCTACTACTGAAGCTTAAAACCAAAATCATCAAAACACTTGGTGCAATTTCTCTCCCTCAGGGTAGTTAAGTCCTGTAGTTTTATGTCCTAATTCTTTGCCCAGAACATTTTGACTATTATCCTCAAATTTTGACATGAATATATTTTGTATTCTGTTAAAGATCAATCAAGATCTTCATACAGCGTTTCTACCTAACAAGTTAATGCAAGTTACTTCAGGTCAGTAGGTTTTCCTTTACAATTCCCTTTTTCTGTTCAAAGATGCGTTTTGGTTTTTTTTAATCCTGCAGTTCTTTCAAATTAAAACCTTCAAGAACACACTTTGAAATGTGAGAAAATATTACAAAAATATAATAGATATGCACAGTATTTAGAGCTTCCCCCCCCC
>VZTJ01000234.1:71275-182746 GCA_013397795.1 Orthonyx spaldingii
CCATTTTGAGGTCCCCCCCCCCCCCCCCTTTTCATCACTTTCTACCTTCTAAATAGAGCAAAATTGACATGTTCTTTGTCCTCAGTTAGGGAAAATTGCACTTCAAAAATACCTCTACTTTGTATGAATGTTGTTCTCTTCAAGATTATTTGTTGAAATAAAAGAAAGTTCTCATTCCTTCTCATTAGGGAGCGATCTAAAATACTGTATATTTTCATAGTCAATAGCTTTTCTTATTAACACTTTTTCCCTTCTAAGTCATATATGAAGACCAACAAGTTTTGTCAAGTGTTGTGTGCAGTTATGAATGGGACATATTTATGCCAACAGTAATTGTTTTGGGTTTGATGCTTCTCATTTTGTTATCTTCAATTAAATTTGTAGCATTAGTCATCCTTGTGTAGTTTCAGTTAAATGTTATAATGAAGCTGTAGTGTACATGTCTCTTGCAACAGAGTCTTACAAAGGATCTCACCCTTTTTTGGGTGTTGGTAAGTGTGCTTTTAATTCATACATGTCATTTTGATTCAGTCAGGGACTGAAATTCAAAAGAGAAATACCAAAGATCTCACTGAGAGCTGAAGTATCGCCTGCACCTGTACCATCACAGGGCCAGAGATGACAGCACCCCTTTTCTGCCCTCTCAGCTCAGACTGGCCCAGTCCCTGGAGGTAATGGGACCAGTTAAAGCATCCAGTTAAAGTTAAATGCTGGACATGAGAGAGTGTATGTTTTCCCCACGGTAAGCAAACTCTGACTCTCCAAAACCAAAGTAATTAGTTTCTCATCATGGAGTCAGTAGATTGACAGTTTTGAGGGATTCTTGTACATACCTAAGCTCAAAAAAGCAAAGCATTTTCATTCCCAATTCCAACATATGTCAAAAGTGTTATACAGTTTCTTCAGCTACTTTTATGTTAGCAAAAATGCTTACCTGTTATTTTCTTCACTAGTGGCAGACAGAGAATGGAAATTTTCAAACTACTTATTTTTCTTTCCAAATAAAATTATGAATACCCAAAGTTTATTAAGAAATATTTATAATGTGAAGTCATATCTATTGGTTCATACCATTTTGTACAAATGAGTTTTCTTTCTTCTTTTTTTCCTGATTCACCAAAGCATTATAAACACAAAAGGTAGTAAAACACAATGATCTTTTTTTTCTCTCTTCCATGCAACATTTTATCACAAACTGAGTAGGGAACAAAAATGAGACACGCAGACAAAATAATTAGAGAGAAAACAGTTTAAAGTACCTCTGTTTATGAAAACAGACTGTCTGTAGCTAACTCAAATTACTTAAATTTCACAAAATTAATGACAGAAATTATCTATCATCTCCCAGAAAGGATATTAATTTATCTGGATTTATATTCCATTGTCTAAAAATTGTTTGCAATATTATTTAAAATAAAGCTAATCATTTTGTATACCAGAGAATACAGAAAACAGCGGTGGTATAAATGTGCAATGTAAATACTTTTGAATACAATGTTTTGGATTATTAGCCTTCAGCTATCTCAACGTGACCTGATATACACTTACCTTTTACATTTGAGAATATTCACATTCTTCCTTCCATTATGATCGAACAACTTCCATTATATTCCCAGGTGGAACTATAAAGTAGTTGGAGAAAATAATTTCAAGGAGTGACCAGCTAAACATATACAGACATAACTGAGGTGAGTATTGAATTACTATTTCAATTATTTATTTTTGTCTGTAGTTGTAAAAGGATGTCATATACATGCCTATTATAATGATAGTGTAGTAGAATATTAAAAACTTTGAAGTTATTATTAAAACATGAAAACACTTTTATGTTTAAATATGGAATGTTTCATTATTGCCAGCAGAAAACTATTATAAATAGTTATCTTTAAATATAGATTGGCTAAATCAGACTATTTTCCCTTCTGAAGCAGAAAATCAATTAGTATAGAATTTGTTCTAAATTAAAGCAAATATCAGATGTAGTAGTCCCATGGGGATCCATGGGATTTAACAAAACCAAGTCCCAGGTGTTGCACCTGGGTCAGGACAACCTCCAGTATCAACACAGGCTGGGGGATGATCCAGAGCAGCTGAGGAGGACTTGGTGTTGCTGGTGGATGAGAGGCTGCACATGACCCAGCCATGTGCACTCACAGCCCAGAGAGCCAAACATGTCCTGGGCTGCATCCAGAGCAGCGTGGGCAGCAGGGGAGGGAGGGGATTCTGCCCCTCTGCTCTGCTCTGGTGAGACCCCACCTGCAGTGCTGCATCCAGCTCTGGGGTCCCAGCACAGGAAGGACATGGACCTGTTAGAGGAGGGCCACAAAGATCAATGAAGGGATGGAGCACCTCTTGTACGAGGAAAGGCTGAGAGAATTGGGTTTGTTCAGCCTGGAAAGGAGAAGGCTCCATTGTGGCCTACTTGCAGCCTTCCAGTACCTGAAGGGAGCCTACAAGAAAGATAGATAGGGACTTTACAAGAGCATGTAGTGACAGAGCAAAAGGGGAATGGTTTCAAACTGAAAGACGGTAGATTTAGATTAGATATTAGGAAAAAGTTCTTCACTTACCCAGAGAAGTTGTGGATGTCCCATCCTTGGAAGCATTTTAAAGCCAGGGTGAATTGAGTTCTAAGCAATCTGGTCTAGTGGAAGGTGTCCCTGTTCATGGCAGGTGCGCTGAAATTTCCAACAATAATCCAGCCAAATATCATATTTCACTAATTATTTTTACATAACTTAGGGTTCTGTCAGTATTCAATTGTTTCTTTTGTTTGTTCCCATTTCTCTGCAGGAACACTGTATCTCCTCTCTAAAATACTGCTTACTAGAGTGAAATGAGAGGATATGGAATTTTTTAGGTTTTCTGAATGGTATTAAGATGTGTTTTCCTTTTTCCTATAGCTGAGCTGCTTTCTTTACAGGAGTGAGATGCTTGTACCCTATCCTCCCTCTCTTCCTAACTCAAACCTGATTTGAAGGGGAAAAAAAGCTATCTAAACATCATATCCCTCCTTCTTCATTCCCCAACCCATATTATCATACCAGTTAGGTAAGAAAGCAAAAATTATTTCTTAATCTAAACAGCAAATCATGAATTATTCCCAAAGGACTTCCAAAAGTGATTGCTATGCTTTACCTACTACTTGGCGGATAGAAGCTGACTGGGAGAGCAGCCTTTACCCAGATGAGCAGCCATGTAAAGTTGTACCTGGAACTATTTTACCTGAACTCTAGCAAGCTGCTTAGGATCTCAGGAGATGTCATGTGGCGTGGAAAGACCCTCTATCTTTTGCACCACTTGTCCAAATCAAGGAATCTTGCTTGTATTGGCTTTTCCTGGTTGCGTCCTGATATAAAAATGACAAACTTCTGGGAATAATAATCTGTATTTCAAAAATTTTTTCAAAATGACTGTAATGACATTTTCCATTGGCCAAGGTTTTTAAGATTTTCTATTTCCCCTCTATTCCCTTCATTTGTCTTGTACAAATCTGATTTTTCACCTCTTCCTTAATGCCAAACTTCCCTGAATCTGAGGCTGGAATATTTATTTGAGCAATACCAGCTATTGAGGCTACAGTTGTTTGTTCAAGGACCAAACTTGAAAGCAAGCATTTTAAATTCACCAGACCTACCACAGATGTTCTACAGGGTCAGTCCTGCAAAGCTGCCCATCCTCTCACTGTGGTCCAGGGAAACTGTGACTTGTGCTGATCTCTGTAGGTGTCACAAATTAAGCTTGAAGCTCACACAGGCACTTCACAAGAGTGTTGTAAGGATTAACTAGTTAGTGTTTAGAAAGAGCTTCATAAAAGTAAAGTACTAAACATTATTGTCACATTAAAGACAAGCTGGAGCCCCTTGGACAGAGTTATTGTATTATATGGGCTCTTTGTGCAGATAATTATACATCATAAGATATTCATAATTATATCAGTAATTCAAGTTACTTAATCCACACTATGCATGTCTTCTATAAAGCTCCAGCTGTTATGTGATCCATTAAAGGTAGCATCTCCATGTGTTCAGAACACAGTTTCAAACCAGTCTAATGCTTGAAAAATGTTTCACCAGAGAATTGGGATGTCTTTATAAAACTTTAGGTGTGGCTCTGTGAGTATCTGTGAGTATCACCACCCATAATTTGTCAGACCAATTACTAAGGAAAGGGAGGTATTTCCTTACAGTCTGGTATTTTGACAGATATTCAGAGATACCAATAGATTAAGTCGAAAAGCATAAAAATACTGGCAGGACACACTGAATAAAAACTTTTTGTTTGTTTGTTTTTAATTTTTGTGTGCCACTGTTGTCTCTTTTCCATTTCTAGAAAGGGTTTTCCTTTATTCTTTAGTCTTTAAACAGTCAACTTTTCATGACAACACTGTGGGTTTTTCAGGAGTCTGCAGAGGAAGCAGAGTGAAAGGACTCGAATGAGTTCTTAGACAGAATAAATTTTTTTCTACTTTTATTTTTTACTGTATTTTTTTACAGTTTTTGAAATCTGGCTTGAAATCAGCAACTTTTTAACCAATTAAATATTTTTGAATCATGTTTACAAAGGATCAGGCTAGTGAGATTTTTTAAAAAGATTGCTGCAGAAAAGGATAGTATCATATCTTGAATTATTCATTTAATCAACCAGCAGGTAAATATTTCAGTCTTTACTCAGGAGTTAAAACTATCATAGGGAATGAAATTCTCAACATGAAAATCTTATTTCGTTGCTGTATTAAAACACATATATCTATAATTACAGTACTACTTTGGTACACTGCAAAACTGGGGTGTGTTAGGAAGAGCATTGCCAGCAGGGTGAGGGAAGTGATCCTGCCCCTCTACCCAGCACTGGTGAGGTCATGCCTGGAGAGCTGCATTCAGTTCTGGGCTCCTCAGGGAAAGAGAGACATGGAGCTTCTCGAGCAGGCTGAGAAGAGAGCAATAAAAATGGCTTAGGGACAGGAACATTTTTGAAAGCAAAGGCTGAGTGAGCTGTTCAAGAGAAGACAAAAGGAGGGATCTTATCAGTGACTAGAAGTATCTGAAGGGAGGGTGTCAAGAGGGTGGAGCCAGGCTCTTGTCAGTGGTGGCAAGCAGTAGGATGAGAGGCAATGGGCAGAAACTGATGCCCAAAAAGTTTCACTTAACGTGAGGAAGAACTTCATTATTGTGCAGATGTCCAAGCACAGGAACAGATTGCCCAGAGAGGCTGTGGAGTCTCCCTCACTGGAGATATTCAAGAACCATCTGGACACAATCCTGTATCACCCATGTACTCTGGGATGACCCTGCTTGAGCAGGGACGTTAGACCAGATGACCCACTGTGGTATCTTCCAATCTGACCCATTCTGTGACTCTGCAGTTCTATGATACACTGAAGGGGCTCCAGATACAAACCTGATTTTCAGAAGCAAGAACAGCTTACAGAAACACAGATATCTGGTATTTGCCCATCATGTTAAGACCACAGGGCAAAGCCACCCAGATAGTCCGAAAAATACCTAGCTCGGAACACAGGTTAGCTGAACTCAAGGCCATGTGAGACGAAGAAGCTGTTTGAGCTACACCACAGTATTCTTAATTTCCAACTTACTGTTAAGTGATTTTCCATACTAGTTTTTCTGCAATATTAACAAGCATGAAAGTACATGCTACTGAAATTTTCTGTCCATCTGTTTATTTTGATGATCAATAAATCAGAAAGAAAGAAAAAAAAAAGATTACTTGATCCTTGTCAGGAAACAGCACTGAGAAACAGGTGTGGAAATCTTTTCAAAAGTGAATATTTGTTCAATTACACTAAGGTTTCAATACATGAGTAAATCCTCATAATATCTAATTTTTTTCAAATTTTATGGAAAAATTTAAATCTGAATAATTGCTACTATATTTTCAGAATATTGGATGGGTCAATACAATAATCTGTTTAACATATTTATAAGGCAATTTTCCAAAATACTTGGTGGCTTAAATTTGCTTCACTAAGAGTCATAAAACTGAACCATGCCCACTGCTGGAAGGAGATAGTATTTATTTCTGAAATCTTCATTAAAAATCTTCATTTTGTGTTATATAGTAACTCAAAGTAGAACAAAAAGAAGCCTCCCAATTTTTAGCATGCATGGTATTTTCCTGAGTCTGCAGCATGAGGTAAAAGGAGGCAGAAGAAGTCAGATATTCCCATCATTACTTTACCATAGCCACATCAAAGCTTGCAGTAACGGAAGCATGAATTCATTCAGGAAGAAAGCACTAGTCAAACAAGTGCAAATATATCTTTCTGCAACCAAGAAGGAACATCTTTATTTTCAGTTTACTGTTGTTTTAACTGCAGGCAGACAGGAGTGAGCCAACAGAAGAACAAGTTCTGGGAACAGACTTTGCTTGTTCTTCATGAATAACAGCTTTCTGAATTGCGATGAACAGGCAAAAATTTCCAAAATTCTGCCCCTGAGTTTTTCCTTGAAAGATATAGAAAGAAGACAGTTTTCTTCTTTTATCAATTCTAATACTGAATCCAAAATATTTTAAAAAGAATTCCACTTAATTACATTTTACTCTACATACTTTTAGAGGTTGGTTAGAGAGTCTTCCTTCTGGCAAGAAAGATCGAGTACATCATAGGTGGTGGAGTTTGAGTCTCATATGACCTTGAAGAAAAAGGTACCTGAAAATACCTAAACAACAGAATCAGAGGAGATTTTTTGGGGAAAAAAAATAAGTTCAGAACCAGAAAAGAATAGTAATTTAAACTGATCTAAAGAGATACTAACTCAAGTTCTCATCCCAGATCCTGGGAGCTGCAGAGAAAATGGTATTACAACTGCTTCTTCTTAACACCTCGGGATTTTTCCAAATAATGAGATGCTGACAAAATTGATTTCAGCTTTTTATTTTAGAAGACAAGATAAAATGTCCTATTTAAAATGTTTATACTTGCCTGTGATGCATTTTCCTTCCCCCAGCTTCTGTTCTTTTGAACTATAGCTCCCAAATATTACTGCTAAAAAGATTTATCTTTCTCATCAGATCATTAACACTCATGTAGAATAGCTCCTCTTTATTATTCCCAAAGATGTATATGCTGAACTTTTCACACTGTTAATTTGTATTTCACAAAAAATTGCTGTAAATTGAATCAATGGTTTGTTTGATCAACACTTCACCAAACCCAAAAGCTATTCACTCCTTCTCTTTGGTCACTTTATCAAGAAGATATTTTACGAGTTCCTACAATAAGCATGAATTAACATCCAGCATCACCACACTCTTGAAACCATGAACGTAATTTATTCAGGAGCTACTGTGAATAGGAGTAATAAAATCTACTGAACAAAAGTTCAAGTAATATCAGAAGATGCTTCATCAGCATTTTTCTGATTATCTATCATAACCTCTGGATGAATAGCCATGATTAGCATCTCTAGTACTACTTGCTATAGAAACAGTCCAAATCCATATTAATATTAAAGCAAGATGGAGAAAGAGAAGATAAAATCTATCAAGAAAATGTTATTTTATAATTTGCACAGGAGCAATTAATGAAAGCCCAACAAATGTTTTGCAGGGTGATAATAGGCTACTAGCAAGGACTGATATATACTTCTGCCATTCTGCCCCTATAATTCTGCATTGATTATAGTGATAAACCACTGAATGGTATAGTGTGGGGTTTGTACATATAGGTATAGAAGAATTATTTGCTGGGCTGATGCATTGTTACAAGAATAATCTATGCACAACAAGTGAAATTCAAAAATAACTTTGCTCTTTCAGGCAGCATTCTACTGAGTGTTGTGGTGGGCTTCCCTGTGTGTTAGACACTTCTCAGATTATTAGTGATTTTTTTTCAGATATCAAGTATCTGAGAAATCTTCTCAGATAATAGTCATTTGCTCCAGTTTTAGTGTGGCAAGCTGGAAGTAAGAGCCAAGCTCTCTTCCTGACGTTCATTTTGAGAGCAGATCTAAAAAGGGATCGAAACATTCAGGAGTGTAGAACATTTTCCGGAAAATGAAGAAACCTTATCCCATTTTCCTTGCAGAAAGAATTGTAAGGGACTATTGAGAAGGAGTACTGACAGCGCAGCGCAACAGTTGCTTAATGAGAAAGTGCTGCAAAACAGTTTTTAGAGATGAGCAGCACTCTTGGGCTAGCTAGTAAAGATTAAAATCCTTAGCACAAATACAGTTCTAGAACAATTTTTCTTTCCTGCAATATGGCGTAAAATGAAGCAATCAAGACGGTAAGACATGAAGCCATTAAGTCTGTATTAGTTGGTGCTTTGTCTGTTGGCAGGGAAGAATGGGAGAAAGTAGCCTCTAGGCAGCTTTTTCGTACAGCTTTAAACTTCTTAGTTGAAGAAAAAATGAGATAGTGAAAGAATAGAACAGGATACAAACAAAAAGACACAAGAAAAGAAAAAAAGGTGGGTTTCAGGTAGACAATCTGCATGAGGTAAAGTGACAGGTACTAAACTAGAAGAGTAACTAAAATGCCTGAAGACCAAGGAGGGCAGGAAATGTTGGTACAAAGCCTTCATACTTTGTAGTATAGTTCTGTCACTGAGAGGAAATTGAACATGGGTAAGTGCTATAAAAAGGGATGAGAAGAAGCATTGTCACATTCTCTTGCTTCTCATATCATTTATGAAAAATAATAATTCATATGTCCACCAATCTTCATTTCAACAATGACCAATCTTTTCTGTAAAATAACGCTAGATTTTCAACACAAAGGGAATAAGGAGAAAAGGTCTAACAGACACCAAAATATGATTTAGAGATACTTTCCAAATACTAAGCCCCTGTAGTAAAAATTCAAAACTACTTCTGAAGTGAAAAGGTTTACATGGTAAACGTTTTTTCTTTAACAGAACTGTGAGGAAAGAGAGAATAACGGGGAGGCAAGTATGCTCTGGCCAATCTTTTTTTTTTTTTTTTTTCTCATTTCTTTCTAAAATTGATACAGCTGAAGCTGCTGTCTTGAAACCATGAAAGTGAAAGTCATTGATTTTCATGGATTCAATTCCAATATTTTTTCTGAAGAGTTACATGTAGGGTACTGTAATCCAGCTTTCAGGGCAGCAAGTTTTTTAGATGGAGACTAGGAAGACAGAAATGAGACAAAAATGTGGAAAATAATGTCCAGTTATGAGGATCTTGGTGCAGGAACCAATGGTTATGGGAAGTCTTTTTATAGAACTCTGTTAGACAACAACCTCCTTCATAGAACTTGAGCTTGATAACGGCAACCAGTCAGGCAATTGCCATATTCTTCTCACCATGAATAAATACTAGTGTGGGTATAACACAGACAACTTTTTATGGAAGTCACTGCCTCAAAACAAATAGATAATGTGCTCCAGAGGCAATATTGTATAATCCATAGTGATTTTGAGAAAGCAGTAATTATATACTTAACCAAGATCCTTAAGTGTAATGTTTAGAGGTACAACCTACAGAACAATGACTGAACGTTCACGACAATCAGTGAAAATATTTAGTTTAGACTCAAAATGCTTTGAGTTAGATAAAGCAAAAAGAGACTTGCTCTGGGAAGATGAGAGTTGCAACTGATCCCAGTAGTGAAAAACCTTAGCTGTATGCTTGAACCCTGAGTTTGGTGTCAATCATTATTTTCAGCATCCTTTGCAGTTTAGAAAGTTTACTTCAGAATTGCAGCCATGACTGTCTTCAAAACAGGCAGACAAAATTCGTCAGAGGGGCAATTATGAACTATTTCTTCTATATCATATTAGAATCAAGAGAGCATGACAATGCTTCTTCCCATCCCCTTTTAAAGCACTTATCCATGTTCAGTTCCTTCAGAGTGACAGATTTATATTTCCAGTAGCTGGGGCAATACCCTGACCTACAAGTTCCTGTTGAAATTCAGACACTGTGTTGGAAAGAGTTCGGCACTTATGTGATCAAGACGTGCTTGAAAGAACTTTGTCTGGTGACCCCTCAGTGAGGGCAGTTACTGGAAAGAAGGTATTCATTTCTGCTCCCTCCTTCTTGGATGGTTTATGCATTTAGCCTGAAGTATTCATTACATAAAATGCATGATATTGTTTTGTGGTTTTGCACAAACTAATTTTAAAACTCGTCCCAATAAATGGGGACTCATCCCAATGTAGATTCCCGCTGTATATATAAAGATGAATTTTTGGGGTTTGTGAGGCTAACAAGCTTTTGAATTGTAATCACAGTTGAGAATTGCACCTAAAAAACCCCTTCCTTCAGATAATAGTAGTATATCTTGATATACAAAAACCCCATAAATCTGCTTAAAGAAGCAGGGAAGTGTGAAAATTTATCCTCAACAATTTTCTAAAAACTATTTTTGTTAGAAGTGTTTTGAATTCTAAATTTCAGACAGCTTTTAATGTGCAGAATAGTAAGGCTGGTGAGGCTCCCAGGAACCATTTAGACAAGGCATTGCAAATTCCCTTCCCTGGGTCTGAGCTCCAAGAAATACATCAAAATCGAGTAGCTAAGGCATGAATATAATTTTAAAATGCTTCATATTCAAACCTCCTGCTTTATTTGAATGCATAGTATGGGTGAGCTTTTCGGAACAGTAGGACTCTTGTAAGGCAATGTTTTTATCAGGAAACAATTAGCTTTTAGGAGGGACTAGAATGAATGCTGTATCATCTTATCTCTCTCAGCATTCTCAAACTCCACAGAGAGAGTTTGGCTGTAAGTTACAGAAGCTGTTAGGAACCTTATTTGCTTGTCAGGTAAAGTAGAAATATCATTTTCAAAGCATCATTAAATGTATTAAAACTGAAAATATAATTTAAGATGCCTAAGACATATCAAAATTTCAAGTTAGACACCAGCCACCAAAATTCATACCCTCCCCAAAGCCACAGTAAAGTGATAGCAGAAAGATGCTTTTTGCCATGTTCTGCCAAGAAACTGACCTGATAAAAAAAAATACGTTGTTCTGTGTCTAGTACAGATCCAGATGCTTCCCTCAGGAGCATAGCGCCCCTTCAAGCTCCTGTGTCATGGAGAAAGACATAAATCTTTCTACTGATAGTAACAATACATTGCTGGAAACACAAGTAACATTTTATCTTCCTTCATCAAGTAAAGGACATGGTCACCAGAAAATGCACACACACACACACACACACACACACACACGCACACACGCACACACGCACACACACACGAATAAGTGTTTTCATATGGAGCACATTTCTGGTACTAGTTTGGATGTGGCAAGAAGTGACAGATTTGCTATTTCCCAAATCAAACATTATCTCGGTACAGTTGAAGGCAGATATGCAGATTGCTTAAGGCAGATGGCAGGAAGTGAGGTCTCTTTCATTAAAGAGGTAAGAATTACAATTGCATAGGCAATCTGTGTTGAACCTCAGAAAGAAGAAGAGGTTGTGGGATAAACGACAGATAGATTAATTTAAAGTAGTACGTTCTATAAATGAGCAATCAAAATGTACTATCAAAAGACAGAACGAGACTTAAGGACCAGGGCTTTCTGAAAGTGACCCCAATTTTCAACAAAACCAAGTAATCCCTCAAATACACCATAAAATGACTATTTTACAATCAGTCTAAAGAATACAGCCAGTGGAAAAGTTACACATGTATAATGATGTATCTCTTCTATAAAACATTAGAGAAATCCAATTAAGATATATTAAAGTAGTAATAGGTTATTCTTCAGTTTGTTTTGTGCTCTAGATAGCACCCTGTATGTTAAAAATCAGCTATTCCTTATGTTCTGATTTATTCTAAAATTACTACATATTTTATTGAAACACTTTATATGTATAATGCACATTTGCTTCAATGATTTGAAGGCTTGAGGCAAGATGATACCATACACAATAGGGGAACACTCCAAACGCCATTTTTTCGGAGCTGTTAACATCAGTTGTTCTTATTTTAGTAATGCAAGACAGAAACTGCAAGACTTATTTTTAAAACCATGCACTAGCAGCCAAGCTCAGGGAGGTACCATATTTAGTGCAGGTTTACTGCAGCTCAGACAATAATTCTGCTGGGGAAGCAACAATCTTTGGGAAATAAAATGGACAATCAGGGCTGTCCAGTTTTAATTAAACTACAGTTGTGAACAAGGTTTCAAAGTTATGGTTATTGCAACACACTGAAAAGTTAAAGGCTTAACAAAAGACTAAAGACTTTTGACCTAACTGGAAAGCACTTGAAATATTTTTATGCAAATGAACAGATTGAATAGTCTGTGGAACACAATACATAGAAATACATATTCACATATCACAAGATCCCGGCAGATCTGACTTATCTATTTTGTCCTGAAATGACATATTTTAATTTCATGGCAATATCTCTCAAATGCACAAACACAACATGAAAAATGTGCTGTTAGCACTGTAAGTGAAATTTTATGTATTGAAATGTTATTAATGTTTTCAAGGGGTTTGTATGGACCTCAGTTCTGACGTCACCTCTCCATGAGATGTATCTGTGAGTTGCCCATAGAGGCAAATAGTAGGAGACTATTTGGTGACCATGAGTGCATCCTCAGATGCTATCTCGCAGTTGAAACATTTAGTTTTGACATTAAGACCTGAAAGGTTTGGATTATAATTCTTTATTTTCAAAATCTGCCTTCTGACATCATCACTGCAGGAATACCGGCTCAGGATCTGACTCTTTTTTCTCACAATATACTGCCCTTTCACAAAAATTAGAATAGCGACACTTAATTTGTTATTAGCTAAGCTAGGAAGATGTCACTTTGACAGTGGATACCACTTTTCCCATTACTACAGTAATATTGTCACATGTCGAGGCCCTTGATCTCTGCTTTGGAAGAGATCATCACTTCAAGAGTTCCCTTGCACATAGTCTGGTTTATTGCCACAGTACCAATGCAGATAGCCAAGCAGATGAGCAAGAGGGGCTGAGGTCTTCCTCCTTTGCTTAGCCTCAGGAGCAGCCCTTGCCCAGCAGCCAGGGAGAGGCTGCTAGAAGTGTCCATCCCCAGGCAAAATGGATAAATGAATGGCCACAGATCCCAGCAAGACATGAGGAACACTGGGAGGAATGAATCCACAAAACCCCTGATAAGGAGGTCAATTAAGTAAGGAATGTCTCCACTCAGCGCTATGACAAAGCAAGGTTTTCTGCTCATTGCTGCTCCACTTCCTGCTGATGTCCACCCCTGAGGTTTCTCCTTTCAGGCTGAAATGAAGATGCTCCTTCCATGATGTGTTCATGCTGTTACATGGGATGATAGTCATTTTGTAATTTCCGCCCAGCAAAACATGTTGGACCCTCCCTCCTATAAAATCCTTTTCCCAGAAATGTTGGAAATAACTCTGTGTAACATAGTCTCCTTTCATCTACACAAAGATATCATCTCTAATCAGGCTTTGCCACAGGACCCCTAGTCCATCAAATAACTGCTTCCTCAGAGTTTTTCTTGTCCTGTGAAAAAGACAGTAGGGTTTTTTTTTCAACTCCATCTGTGTGAAAAAAATACCTTCATTTTTGTTCTGTTCTCAAAAGTCAGGCACATTTTCAGGTCTTTCTTTCCTTGGTGTCTGGGATTAACTCTTTCCTTGAAGGCTGTATCATGTTATTTTGAGTCATGTGCTGTGCAGAAATCATCATTTTTCCCTGCACCCTCTTTTTGGCAGAGATGAAACATACCTTTTGAAGCTTATTCTTCTGAAAGAAATAGGATAACACTAAGTAACATGAAATTACTCAGTTTGAAAATATTATAATAGGGAAGACTGCAATGATGGTGTGTTTGGAGTCACTTCTACAATCAGTGCTGGTATCAAATGTACAGAACAGTTATTATAAAACCTATCTAAAATGACTTTGGTGAGTAATTGCATGCTTCAGAACATGTCACTCAATCTGTGACATTACAGATATTGAATGTATGAAGAGAAATGTATAAAGATCTAATGTATACAAATATGAGTGTATAAAACCATGCTATATAGAGAATATGCTACTTGTGCAAATTCAGAGTCTTTTTGCAACCTATTTACATGGTAGTACACAGAAAGGTTATTCTCTATAACAGAAAAGTTAGGGAAGCGGGGAAAAAGAAATCTTGAATAGATGCAATCATAAATGAGCTAAAGTCTTTACAAAAGTTCTGATAAGCTCACTTATTTTTGTGCTCAAGTGATTAACATGACACAGAAAGACAAAACTGCAAATAAATCCAAATACACTAAAGATTGTTTCAAAAGCACAGTAATGCAAAGGTATTTCCATGGCACAGAAACAACCAATTTTATTAGTGATAGAAAATTTTCCCTCTGGGTACAGCTCTGTGTCAGACTCCAGAAAAAAAAAACAAAACAAATTATATCTACTTTTTTATTGTTATTATTCTCTCTCATATTGTTCATAGCATTCTTTTGTGAGGGTACCTCACTGCTGTGTTTCCTCATCTGAGCAAGCTTTTATTCCTGTTTAACATTTTTTAGAGACATGCAAAATTAGACCCAGGTTTGTTATCACAAGCATGCCACTCCAAGACAGGTATTTTAATAAACATCTACCAACTGCACATTCATGTGAGACTACAACCACCATTTGTGTCTGAGATTAAAACTGGGAATTTTTGGGGCAGTTTCTCCTCCAAGACAGCCACAGTATACTGTACAGATAACTAGCACATCGCAATTTGTGGCTCTGATCAAAGCCTTGGAAGGTTTATATGACCTATCCTTCCCCCTTGAGTTATCTCTAATAACACACTTCATTTCTTGAGGCAAGGTCATGTCTACCTCAGAAATCTTTGTTACAGAATATATAGAACCTACACTCCCTCCCTCCACCATGGAAATCAGAGCACCAATGATTTTCTCATCATTTCTAATACAGTTGTTCAATAAGCGGTATGGTGTACTACAACACATACAAGTACTCTACTCATTCCTTTCTGCTGTTTCTGAAAGCATCCAATGAAGTTAGGCATTTGTCTCAGCCTGAAAAAATAAGACCTGGTCTCTTTCCAGCTCCACAGGTCATTTCTTTTAATGTTTGGAATAAGAGGAGTTATTCTTGGTGACCTGGGAATCAATCCTCAGTCAACACCTTCCCCGGGTTGCTTGCTGTTGCTTGCTGTTCTTGAGGCACTAACAGGAGTCAGACACTAGTGAAAGCCTGTGAAGTAGATGGAAAGAAAAGAAAATCCAGCCCAATTATCATGAATTGATAGTATTTAGTGTAAGGTACTGGCAGTTCAATTGTCATTTCTGTAGTGATATAGAAATCCATTGTACGCTATCATGCTAACTTTTTGGTATTAAGTAATTAAAAAGGTGTGTTTCAAGGCTGCACCCTAGCAAAAGGACAAGGACATCAAACCATACCTTTCACCAATAAATTGGTGTTGTTCCTTGCAGTGACTGTAGGGTCTGAGCAGCAAAATGAAGTTGGCTTCTATGTTTGTCTTGCATTGACCACTTATATGGTAAAATAAAACTGGTTGATTGAGGGGTTTTTTAAGTAGTGAGTGCTATGTGGAAAGGACAAGGTTAATGTTGTGAGCAGGTGAGTGTGACAAAGCTTCTTCCCTTTCAGTCATTACCCAATGGACTTGTCCAGAGCCCAGAGAACACCTCTGACATTGTGGGAAAGTGGACTAAAGAAAAGTGAATTTCAAGTCAGAGTGACGAAGGAAGAACCTCCAGGGTTTACGGGACTACAGTCAAGGGGAGAGGCTTTCTTGCTTTCTCCTTTGCAGTTCTGTCAGCTCCTTGGCCCAACTCATCTAAGGGAGGGACCAGGACATATTCCTAATGTCTGCAGTGCAGAATACTTTGTTCTTTGTTTCACATCTTCTACTAGTAATTCTCCCTTTTCCTTGCATCTTCTCCCATACCCTTCCTCTCAAGGCAATGTCCTCTCTCATGTCCCCACGTAAAGCCCTTGCTCAGCCCCTGCCCTCCCACTCTCTAGCACTCCCTGCCCAGACCCTAACACCCAACCTGGTTTCAAGCTCCAGGCAGCTCTTTTAAATAGATTTGTCACACAGCAGGTAAAAGATCACTTCAACTATGTCATTGGGTGTATATATATGTATATATATATTATGCTCCAAGAAACTATTTCTCTCCATCAAAAACTTTCCTAACTTTTCCTCAGGACTTCTTATAACTATGTATGGGTATGATGCATGGTATAACCATTCCCACTCTCCTTTGCCATTAGCCAAGTATTTCCTTGAATATTGCATTAGGAAATGGTAGATAAAATTAATGACAGAACCTTATAGAAGGGAAAACCCCATGGCCTAATCACTTCTGCATAATTTTCAAATCAATATTTTCTGAAAACCTGGAACTCATCAAAGTTTAAGAAAGTAAATATTTTTTTAATAATAAGTCAATGTAAAAATATGAAACTACACCCCTCCCCTCCAAATTGTCTCCCAACATGAATACAAAAAGATTTAACTCTTTAATTTTATAAAATTAGAAATGTAGGGTTTTGGAGAGGAAATGATTCAGAGGTACCAGTGTATGTCCTAAAAGTAGTATGTTCATTATTAGAAAATAGTATACATATTTAATTCTTTTAACAATCTCATTTAAAAATGCAAACAATGTCTCCAAAATGTTTTAATCAGTGTTATTTGACTTCACTCATCTAGTTATGATTTGTACTAAAAAATTGGCTCACACCCTAAACACATATTCAGATTTAATGGAAAGTAATCTCACAAAACATACATTAAAACAAGCTGACATTTATTTTCTGTCAAATATACAACATCATATTATACTTCAAGAATTTAAGTTGCTTTTAATTTGAAAAGGGATTGTTCTGCACTTTGAGTTCTATTTATAATCTAATGAAAAACTGATTCTTATTTAGCAGAACAAGTTCTGAATGTGGATGCATGTGGATACATGTTCTGAATGTGGATAGAATTAGCACAAGGAAGAAAGTTTGGCATTAACAGCCTTCGAGTAAATGAAAAAAACTAATTGTACTTCTGGAGAAAGAAAAATTCTGCAGAGTTACTTGTACTTTTCAGATCTTTCCGATTTTATTTATTAATTTACCTTTCTTTTTCCTCAATATAAAGGCTCTCTACTCACAACAGTGTTAAAATTCTGTGCACATACACCTCTGAACATAAAATATAAAGTCATTTGTTTGTAAGCATGTATTGAAAAACACTGTTATTTTTGTCCAAGAACAATACCTTTTGTGGGTTAATCTTTAGGATTTAGTCCTGCCATACACTTAATTATATCCAGAACCCTGGATAACATTAGTTTTATTTTAGCAAGGAATAAATTGAAGTGAGACTGCCCCTGCTGGTTTTAATGTTAAATTACTTTTTCTGAGTAGTCTAAAGGAATATTTAAGTACACTTTCAAGCCTGGAGAAAATTTCAGATTGGAATAAACATAACACATTCACATTTAGAAGGAGTTTTCTGTGGAAGTGCTGTGCAAATATGTATATTTTGTTAAAATTTACTTTTAAACAAGAATGAACTTCTGGAATTAGGAAGATACTCTTTTTTTACATTTACATAATAATATTTTGAAAAAAAAATTCTTACAAGTTCAAATGTTTCTGCTTGAATATGTAAAATGAAAAGGTGAAAGAATTAGAGAATTTAGAGCTGTTGAAATAAAACTTTTCTCACCATTAGATTAAGAGACTCTTTCTTACTTTCTTTCTTCCAATTCAACTCATATGAACCCAAAAGTCGAAGTCTCTCATTTATATATGCAACAGAACTTTCTTACCCTTAACAGCTGTAATCACAGTGCAAAGGTTTTTTAAGGGTTTGTAAACGTGAAAGAAGATAAATACACTCCAGATGTCCACCTATAATTTTTCATAGTTAAGAGACTTGCATTTTCAGTTCTGTCCAGTGGAAGAATAGGAAAAAGATCTTTGGCTGTGAGATTACTAACACAGCTTCCAGATCAAGGTAACTGATCTGATTATTAAGAAGAGAAGGTTGAGAGGGGATCTCATTAATGCATATAAATATCTCATGTGAGTGCCAACAGGATGGTGACAGATTCTCTTCAGTGGTGCCCAGCAACAGGATGAAGAGTAATGACCATAAACAAAAAGACAAGAAGTTTCACCTCAACATGAGGAAGAACTTCTTTGCTTTGAGGATTGCAGAGTACTGGAACAGACTGCCCAGGGAGGTCATGGTCTCTCCCTCTCTGGAGACATTCCAAACCCACCTGAACACATTCCTGAGTCACCTGCTCCAGGTGACCCTGCCTTGGCAACATGGTTAGATCATTTCTGGAGGTCCCTTTCAATCCTAATGATTCTGTGATTCTGTGATTCTGTAATTTGGACAATTTTTGAAATTTTTTGATAGCTTTGAAGAGTGATTATGATTACTTCTTATTTTACATTTGCTTTCACAGGTCTATGTTCATTACTAAAAAAATTACATAATAATATAAAATTAATAAGTTTAAAATCTGTTGGGTTTTAGTTGTGACTGACAGAGATTTTGAAGTTTTAGAGAAATAAGTTAAATATTGTATGTATTCTACAGATATACTGTAAACATGTAAACCCCCAAAATATTCTTTTTGCAAAGCAGAGCTGAAAACACTTGCAAAAGTAAGCTATAGAATTCCTGCAGCAAAACTTCTTAGGCTATTTCTGATTAAGGATCATCACAGGTTTTATTCTAGACTTTAGGTGTTTCATAAAAGTTTAAGGGAATATACTGCATGAATTCTCCAGACACATAAAATGTTTTTTCGCGCAGAGTTAGTTTGAAGTAAACAATACCTCTGCCTCAGAGACAAGTCTTGAAATGAGCATCTGCTTTCTGATGTGATCTCAACACGATTTTACATGTTGCTCTGTATTATTTTCTGTTATTGAAAAATCAGGCACAAATTAAAGAAAAATTATCTCCTGTTGTTTAGCAAGCTACAGAGGTCATTAAGTAATAATTACTATGACCCTTTCATAAACTTAACCCATTTACGTCAGTGAAACTGTGGCTATGTGCCCTTGAAACTGGCAAGTTGGACAGTCAGGGTGGTGGGAGGTGGGCATCGGTTGAATCAGTTGGTGGAATGAAAGAGAAATATTCTCTGGATAAAATCAGTGTACAGGGAGAAGAAAAGCATCCAGGTGTTTGGAAAAGAGATTCGCCCAACAGCAGGGCATGGAAGGTCATTGTTTGAGCTTGTTCCTTCAAAAGACTTTGTGGGAGTGGGGACTGAGACAAGCTCTTTCAAGTGGGGAACTGACCGAATAACAGAGATGAAAACACTGACTTCCCTAAGTGCAAAAGAGACACTTGGAGTGAAAAAAACTATCTCCCAGTGAAGGAGAGTTCCAAAAGTGACAGTTAAAAGGGAAAGACTTCACAGAGATGACCAGCAGGAAAGGAAGACCTAGTGACTGCAGCGTGACAATGGAGGGATGGTGTAGGCAGAAACTGCATAAATGATGTGAGGAATTGTGGAAAATGAGATGTGGGAGACTGAGTAGCAGACTAAAGAGCTGCAGCTTTTGAAACGGAGAAGTAAAGAGGAAAAGAAGATCTAAATATTAAGGTTTATCAAAGAGGTTGCTGTACATTAAAATCCTATGGCAGCTCAGACAAGCCAGTTTAAAAACTTGGAGTGTTAGAGTAATTTTGTGGATGTATTATTCATAAGTTAAAACTGTTTCATTGGAAGCCTCTCATTGGTGTTCATGAAAACAGTAATAATGCTTTCAGGCCTGAAACACACCATTAAAGGTGCCTTCTTTGCTTCTTGGGCAAAAAAAGAAAAATGCACAAAAGAATTGCACAATACGGTGCATGAAGAGCTATTTTCAACCCTGTAGAGTACTCCTAACTCCAAATAGAATCAACAGAACAGACAGAATCCCCCCTTTTCTGTAGTAAGCATCGAGCACCAAGCCTAATTCAGTGAGACATACTTGCCCAGCACAACACCAGCAGTGTCTGTGGGTGCTTGGGGGATTCTAGCAGTGTTGAAGCCAATGGGTGCTTCCTGCAGCAGAAGCAGGTGGCCAGGACTGGCCATAGTTCACAGAGACTTAAACAGTCCCTTGGCCAAGCCCTCAGCCATATGGAGAACCAGAATGAAGAAAAGTACCTAAGATCAGAGGGGCAGTCCTGATGAGAGGAGGATTATGATATCCCAAAGAGATAGAAAGTTTGTATAGATGAAAAAAGAGGATGTGAGGAAGCAAAACCTTCTCTCTGGTTTTTCAGTGTTTGGTTTTTCGTCCAATCTCAGAAAAAAAAACAGGTTTTTTCCTTCTCAGTGTTCTCTGTGTGTCAAATTTCTTCAATTTTTGAGGTATTTTTAGATAGGTACATGAGTCCTGGCATTAAGTGGATTCCTGGGTAGTCTGAAAAACTTTTATAATTACAAGGTTTTAAAAATAATTAATTCTATTTGACAAAGTTAATTAGAATTAACATGCTTATATAATATACTTACATTGAATGTATACGTTTCATACAGAATTTAAAGGATGTAGAATAAAAATCTTTTATTCCATATGTAACGTATTCTTAGATGATAGAAAATTTTTCAGTTCTTTCCACTTCTTCTGACAGCTTGTGTTCACAACTGAAATGACTCAGAGAAATGATGTTTATGCTGAGCTGAATTTCTGAAGTTGATGCATTGCTCCAGGATGAGTGTTGCTGTTACTGTGTGACTGATTTATTCCTGTTCTAATACAACTACCTAGACCTACCTAGAAAAACTTCTATGTACATAATTTATGCAACAGCTTGCAACAAGATGACTCAGGGTTGCACTGATAAGTATGTATGATAAGGAACTTCAGTGACTTTGAATATAAAACCAGATTCTCTCAAACTCTTAAAAAATATCTTAAAAAATAAAGCCCCAGGGAAATGATGATTGATTTTTCACCAAACCAGGAATTTTTCCTCATTCTGCTTTGCTGCTAGGGATGATAAGCATAGTAAAAGAACATGCCCCAACAGACAAACTCTTTTAGTGTTGATTTGAAAATTTCATTAATGGCAGCTTCTTCCTCAGAACACTCCCTTCCTAGGTTTTCAACGTGTAGGCATGTAAAAATACAGTCGTATTTTTAATTGTCTTAAAGGAAAGATTAAATAGATGCCATCAAAAAGCATTTGCCACATGCCAACATTATCAAAGCCATAATCCATTTTGTTCATCATTTGCCCAAAAAGAACTAAAAAGAACCATTCAAGAAATCAATGTCTATATCCAGTCCTGCTGCATGTTTTTAAAGAATAGAATGTCGTAGGAGATGCAGTTATCCCAATTTGATCCTCAAACTTAGGTTAATTGCATATTATCATAAACATAATACAATTGTTCATACTTTGCCAGAGAGCCCAGTCCCACACCTAGTGAGTACTCAGAACTGAGGGGAAAGAGGCCACCTGTATCTTTTGTGTTTCGTCTATTGGCTCGTTCGGGCCACCGAATCCAGCCCTCAGTAGCTCCTTATTCCGGGAGCTCTGTGTCCTGGGCTGAACGGCGGCAGCTGCTCGCTGGTAGAAACAGACGGACCAGTTGCGTTTATATCAGCGTTCCTTTATTCTCCCTCACGGAGGGAAAAGGGTCACGCATAGAACAAACGGCGTTGCGGAGAACCTGGCAAGACTGGCCCAGCCCACCTCTCGCCCAGGTCTTTTATGCCCTCTGTCGGGGGAGGGCAAGGCGAGAGACCAGCCAATAGGCAGATGACTGGCCGTGACATCTGGCCAGTCCTGGGTGAACAGGGGAGGGACAGGTGGAAAGCAGAGCTGTGAGTGGCCAGGCCACCGGAGGATCCTCAGTGGCCTGCACACTGCTGCAGCCACCAACCCAAAGCTTTTCCTGACTCTGTTGAAATCAAACAGTGCTGAGGAGCTGGCACAGAATAAATGCTGAAGGAACAATCTGTCATGTGCAGTTTTGGAGTACGACTTCAGAAAAGGACTTGGAATAAAAAACCTTTGGGTTAACTTCAATTTGGGACGTCACTTATATGCTACAGCTAAAATGCACTGTCAAAATGTTGATTGATGTGGCAGAGAGAAATCATGGAAATCAAGCTGTTCCACTAGAAGCATTTTGGAAGAATATCATGAGATAAAATTAAAGCACAACATTTAATTCTGGTGATTATGAACTCCACCTGTGATACTTCTTTTCTACTTACTTTTCTTTCAGGAAGACTTCCAGTCTATTTCTCTGCCAGTTTTAAAAAATTTCAAAATTGTCTTCAGGAATTTCAGTCAGAGTTTTAGTCTAAATTTCATATAAGTAAGGAAAATTAGGCTTTGGCACTGAACAGCGTGTATTAGGGAGTAAGAGGGGATAGACTTTAAAGGATTGTTTGTCATGTGGTTGTTAATGCAGGCCTTCGCCTTCACAAAATTCCTATTTCGGCTGGTGAAACACCGAGTCAAATGAGCAATGCATATAATTTCCTTTATTACAGACAATCTTCCAAGAAACACCAACAAATTAACGTTAGAACTGGGAAAACATCTCTGTAAGTAAATTTGATAACCACAGAGCTTGCCATAGTGAAAATAGAATGTCCTCACAGATATGTAGATTCAGTGATAAATTATATCATAAAGTTCTGCACCCATTTGTTTGAGATCCTCATGGGTCTTATAATATTATTTTAATTTATTGGCACAGCAACAAATAAATTATTTTTAATAATAAACTTGGAAAGCAAGTTTCCAATTCATGGTTCACACTGGAAATCTAAGAATTATGCTTAACCAATCAGCAAGCAAAGAAGCAAAAAATTACTAGATGATATATTTTGAAGAGGAACAACACAAATTTTGAATAATGAATGCTTGCAATAAACTTCTAACTGACAATCTTCACAGTAAAAATTGCTCAGAGATATAATACAGTGAATAATGAATACATTGGAGAAAATACAGGCCTGTATACAGACAAATCTAGCACAGCAAAAGAGATAAAACATAATAAACAAATAAAGACTTTGTTATGAATTATTCACCTGTATTCCTGCTTATAGAAAAGAACATACTTTCACTTCTCCTGCCATAAGTCTTGAGTTACCTCTTCGATTATATCCATTTTATTTCACAAATATACCCAGGCTGTGTTAACTTCTGTGTTACCTGGCACCAGTGTTCCTGAGAGACCAGTGTCCTGAATTAGTCAACACCAGTTTACACTGACTGAGATCCTCGATTGTGTTTCCTGTTACATGTCTATACTGGTGTTCTCATTTGGACCCGCTAATGTTAATGAGCTAAACCTTGTTATCTCAGTAAAGAACAAAATTATTCATATATTCATAGATGTGACGGTTGGAAAAAACTATTACATCACCCTATCTGCTCTTGTCTAAGAAAAGAATCATAAGATCTGTTAGTTTAGGAGCTCAAAGAAATTCACAGGTATATATATATATATATATATATATAAATTATAATTATTTAATAGCCCTTAAGGAAAAAAAAATGGGGGAAAGAAAAAAAGCCTACTCTCAGACTTTAAACAGATACCCTAGGTCAC
The DNA here is from genome assembly GCA_013397795.1 of Orthonyx spaldingii. Lineage (NCBI taxonomy): Eukaryota > Metazoa > Chordata > Aves > Passeriformes > Orthonychidae > Orthonyx > Orthonyx spaldingii. Next base: position 94,818 of record VZTJ01000234.1, read on the forward strand.
AGACTTTACTATAAGGCAGAACTGGGAATGCCTTCCATTTTTTACTGCAGTTATTAAGCTACAGTATTTTTCACTGGATTTCCCAAAATCAGAGGCTGAAGTGAGCAAATTTATTGGAGGTTCATTCCCCAGAGAGAATACAGGTTCCAAAATACAATTTCATGCTTAACACTGCTGAAGCCTTTTTGTTTTGAGTCACTTCAACTGTTAACATCCCTGCTTTGCAACTATCTGAAAAATGGAAATACATGAAGACACATTCAAGACTTTGTGTTCAAAAATCATTAGGCCTAGGAAAAAGAGAAAATATAGATAAAGTTAGAAAAGGTGTATATATTTTATGAAAACTTCCTGAAAATTCTACTGTAGAATTTGAACTTCTTGCTGCATTGTAATATTGTTGTATAATTCCATAATTGGGCATGTGAGACTCAGAGAATACTTGCATTGACAGTGAAGGATATTTAAAGACCCAGTGTGCAGTGCTATAAAGGTTTATGTTGTGAAAGTATTTATATATTAATAACATTTCAATTGCAGGGTATCCACCATGTGAACAGCGCTGTTATAAAATGATGAATTTTCTAGAATGACACTAAATGAGAAATTCAGTGCCGACCCAAGGGGACAGATGAGACAAACAGGTACAATATCTGTCATTTTCCAATCATCTCTGTTTTTGCATCAAAAGATGTGTCTGCACACACCTGTAGAAACCAACATCATACACATACATTCCAGTGATTCAGCTCTCAAATACCTCCATTTCTGTAACTGGGCTCTCTATTATTTTATATATTGTTCGTGCTGAACCAGATATGTTCCTGGAGAAGTCAGGGTTTAAAGAACCATGTTATTTTTTGCACGTAAAATCCGCTTTGGAACAGTATTAACTATTTCAGACCTTGTCAAGAATTAGTGATTGATACAGTGTTAATTTAAACAAACACATTCATCTTGTCCTACATTTGCATTTATTTATTAGCCATTTATGTGTCATATTGACTACTTGCTCCATGAGAAGGATTAGCTCACATTAAGACCTTGCAAGAAGCAGGCAGCTTGCAATTACAGAAACTGTCTAACTGATATCACATTCATTAGATAAGAAAATATCAGCACCTATTTAACACAGAATTACAGAGAAGTTTATATTGTCTCTTTTCAGTGTGTTCTTTGTGAAGGTCTCTAGTACATTTCCTCCTTTGGAAATGAGTGCACAGTGCTGCTGGCTAATCTTAGCCAGCCCAGGGAGTTCTTATTATCCAGGAAAGAGATATTTTCTTAGAATTTACTAATGTTGGAAGAAGCTCACTGACTAATTTTCAGAATGAATTTGGAGGTATTACCTAGGCTCTTCCAGCCTTTTTCTTATTGCATAATACCTTAATCTGAAATAGATCCCTTATAACCAGAACATAGAAATATAAGTAGCAAAAGGAGAACCTGTATTAGGGAACTGTTGCGTTTCTGGGGTGTCTGACTCTACAGCAAGCAAGAACATGGGGATATGGATTCGTCAAGGAAATGCTGATGTGATACCAAACCACATTTAACACCACTTATTCTGCATCATTTTACTTGATGGATATTTAGTATACTGAGCCATCACTTTGCCATTTTATGGCAATGGTAAGTGGTAAAACCATTACCCAAAAAATCTGCATATATCTCATACCCAGCATCTAAGATATTTGCATAATTTGTAGACTATACAGCATAACTGTCTCCTGTAAATTATTAGAAGAGCAAATTCTTTTTCCTTCAGTTTTACAAAACTTTTGATCATCCTAATGAAAGTGATAACCCCACTCTAGATTGAGTGTGAGATGACAAGTATATAAAAGGTAATTGATTTATTTCTTGCATATTTGCAGCTCATTTAGAGAAGTATGGTGTAGATGCTTATGCAGTTTATCTACATAATTAGAAATTATGGAGAAATTGGAGAAAAAGTTAAGTCCTTTTTATAAATTTAATGGTCAGGATATATTGTCCGATTTGCATTCCATTTCTTAAAATCCATATTTGGTATGTAACAGAATATCTATACTGAGATAGGCTTGCCCACCTTAATTATGTACAGCACAGGTCTCTCCAGTATAATTATCTGTATTCCTGCAGCAATCTTTCATGATTACTGTCAGGTTGATGTAGAAAAGTTAGCAATGTGCCTATGTGCTATTATTGTCACAGAATCTCTGTAGGTAGTTCATTTGCAATGCCCACATAAAGCCATGATGATTTTCTTCAACTCTGATAAAAATACCCTCATATGATAAATTGTTTCAGTAGTTCTAGTACTGTTATTCTATTTGCATAATGGAAATAAAAACTTTATACTTTTTTCTGTCATTAATATTCTTAGGATAAATTTTGCTTCTGTGGGTGGTTTACAGATCTATGTGTCCACAAATATTTAGTCTCCTTTTCAAAACTAGCTTTCCTTCTTTCTTTCTGTTTTTATTTTTGGTACATATGGATAAAAACATAGCTATAAAATAAAAATTAAGGTAATCACCATTGCAGGTAGGTCCATCATGATATTATAGGAAATTATTGCCAGACATCCCCAGCTATCTCAGGGAGGACATCTGGTTTGAATAATTTTGGCCTTGTTGTGAAGAATAGCACATTTCTTGTGGACAAACATGCAATCTTTCCAATATTTCTGATGAGTGGAATTAGAGGCGGTTTGGTTTTGTTTTTTTCCATATATAGATTAAATCCAACCAAATAATGAAGAATATTTTCAGCGTTACTTGCCCAGGGTTTCTTAGTTAGGAATGTCATGTTTAAAAACTAGTAAGACTAGTGAAAACTCCTTCCTAGTATGTAGGACACTTTTTGCCATGCTTGTATGTTGTTTGTTTAATACTTCTTTTAGTATAAAAATACTCTGTTCTCTTAATATCACTTTTTAGAGTGCATTTCTTCTATTCTTCCACCATTCTCAAGACGCCACATGTTTAGTACCTCCAACTTTATCTTCATACAAACACATTCTTAACTTTTACAAGTGGACTGGATAAAACAAATACAAGAAGCAAAGAGCTGAATATATATTATTTAAGATTTTTGTGAGTTTGCCTGGATTTACCAGGACTGAGCATCATTTGGAAGGTTCTGTGCAAACTCTACAACAAACAAGCGGCTCCAACTGCTGTTTTTATTCTAAGGAATTTGATTTCTCACTTGTGTTAGAATTCAGTGATAAATACCAAGTTATTAAACATGTATGCAAATATGGCCTTCTAGAGACAGAATTAATCCTAAATGCAAGAGCAGTCTTTAGATGTTGGAATGCTTTAGCCTGAGTTGTGCCTCCCTAACATGCTCAGTGATGTTTGACATCTTGAATGACAACAATGACCTAGTCAGGTGGGGAAATCTGGATATATTTGTCGAATTACTGAAAATATTATTTCCTGCTCTCAAAGAAAGCAGAAAGGTTCATAGGCAGTAGACTGAATGTAGATTTGTGTGTGAGTGAGCGTGCAGGTGCACAAGTGTGGGTGTGTGGGGGTATGAAAGAGTTGTACAAAGAGAGAACAAGAGTTTGCAAGTAACCTCCAGGTCTGGATCTCCATGAAAGAAGAAACGTAAAGTACTTTATTGCATTTTTTCACTTTCTAAAATTAATCTATAAGTTTTACCATTGTGGTAGTTTAGATTTCAAATACAGCTTGTCTAGGTTTGAATTAGCAGCTTTATTTTTTGAAATTTTTTACTCTTAAACCGGGTGATACAAAAGTTATTAGCAGATATTAGTGTAAGGAAAATTATTTTTAAAGCTAGATTAACCTAAATGCATCAGATGATAACTGCTACATTCCCGAGGAAGGGAGGGAAGATACCACACTGTATAACAGAGGCTTTCTTTGCAGTTGGTGGTTCTCAGTGCAGGCAGGAAACATACCTGAAAAAAATTGTGCATATGAGATCTTCCTTTCTGTGGTTTAGAAAATGGGTCTAATTAGGACCTACCAGATAATGTGTTCTGGGATGGTGACTGACTTTTGTAACCCCCCTTCCCTTCCCAGGAACAGAGTGACAGGCAGGAAGCAGTCAAGCCAGTGGTGGCGCCAAGGGTATGGAGCAGAAAACTCTGGGGAATAAAATGGAATAAGGTAAAGCCAAAGCTGAAGATGAGACAAAGAGGTAGAAAACGGCAGAAAATATAGATTTCGGTCATTCAGTGGCTTTAAGATTTTACCGTGAGAGCTGCTGCTTAACATCCTTAAGTAGCTTGTGACAGCAGGCAACCCTTCCCACCCCTCCTACCACAAACTTACTTTTCCTTTCTTTTTCCCAATCTTTTTTTGTCTTGTCCATTTAATTTAAGAAATTTTTGAGGCAGATCTGTATGTCAATAAATGGTTGTGAAAAGTTCATTGTTACAGCAGGATGACCTGGGTGAGGGATATTGCAGTACACATAAAATCAGATAACCTAAAATCAATGTTCAGAATTTTTTATATTTTATTGGGTAAAGATCCCTCTAGTTCCAAATTGTTCTGTGCACAGCTTCATTACTTTCATTTCTTAACTTTCTTTACCTTAGAGCTAAATAAAAGTCTAAAAGTGATGAAAATAGACCAGTTTAAACTAAACAAGTGAATACCACAACATCATAAACTTCTTTCATCAATAATTTTATATTATGTCACTATACAATTTGTTGCATTTTGATATAATCTGTGTGAAGAAATGTAACTAATTGTTAGCATAATTACTCCCATTTCACTAAAAGTTAGTTTAAATTTCCTCTTGGTTTAATGTTTTAAGGAAAGAAAATTTTGCATGTGAATAGATGCTCTACTTGTTTGGAGCAGAATTTTTCTGATTTCATGTTAGAGATATAAACTTACAGAATTACCAGAAGAATAAGGATGGTAAAGTATGTTGCATAACAGTAGTTGCAGAATATTTGAAAGGTGTACTATAAATTCAAGAAAAAATTGACAATGCAAATCAATTTCATTTGCATTTAGAGATAATCAGATCCAAGAATTAAATGTTACTTGATCAGGTAATGGCTTCATTAACAGCAGTTAATCACATACTACCTTCACCTAATTTTCAGAACTTGGAATTAGTTATTCAAATTAGAGCAATTAAAATATCTCAGTCAAGGACTTGACTCATTTGAGAAAAATACTTATGCAAACTCACCATAGATTTATCAATCATTTCTAAGAGCCAGAATGTGAGCTGAATATCTAATTCTAAAAGAAAAAATATGGTATTAACTACATAAATATAGGATTCTGTTAGTAGAATAAATGGAGACATGAACAAAATAGGGGTTGTTCTTTTATTTATAAGAAGCTTAAGTCTGGCATGTCACTCCATTAATGTGGGAAAAATTAGAATTTTTATGAACCCAAATAACATATTAGAGCTACTAGCAAATTTGCTTGAGTTACAACTCTTAGGCAAGAGTGATCCTTGGAAATAGATTTCAAAAAATAATTAGCAATCCAAACAAAAAAACCCTTCTCACAGTTTTCCTTTTTCTGTGTCCTGGATGCAATCCAGTGGAAAAAGTCATCCATTTGCCATTTAGACACAGCACAAATAAGCAGAGAAAGTGAATAATGAAAAGTTGTGATTTTCCTAACCATTATGTGATTTATGAATATTGTGATTTTGACTGCTTCATATAGTATTATATTTTAATTATTGTATCTTCAGAAATAATATTCCAGTGTGTTGGGTGCCAGGATGTAAAATAATTGTTAGTTCTATGCACTGAGGATTTTCAAGGGTGAAACAGGTGAGTTGTACCACGTGTCTCATGTATGACCAAAATCATTCCACTGATTGTGTACAATGCATAGTCTTCTGTTGAGCAAGGACCACCTGACATATGCTCATATTATGTTCTAGCAGTTTAAATTTCTAAATGATGCTGACTGACAACCTGCAATATACATCTAGATTCATAGGGTTTATTTTTTTTCTTTTCTTTCTCTAGAACAAAACTGTAAGATGAAACAGCGTGCTCGCAGGTCTCAGGTACACCATGAGGAAATCAGTACCAGACATGCAGCAGTTTAGTTTCATTTAAAATTTATTCATAGTGTCCTGAGAGCTGCCTAAAATATTTTTGCTATTCAATAAATATTTGTTATACAAATAGAACAGTGTATGTCTGAAAATTACCTGAAACTACTGGTATCCTCCTTTCCACATTTTACATAAATAGATCAAATACTTAAAATGCCCTCAATCTTCCCCAGTCTCCAGCATGAGATTGAAAAGCAGTAAGAGAAGAATGGGATGTAAAGCTCATACCTAGTATGTGGTCAGCATTTCTGTGCCTCCTACTTTGCACAGACAAGCAAACCCCTGCAGACAGCACATGAGATGCAGTTTCTCTTTCTGATAAGGTAAGGATGTTAAACATGGATTCATCTGATCCTAATCATCCCAGGGAATACAACTGGGTTTCCCATCTCTGTTCATCCCACAGTTTACAAAAGAAGTTAGGCCAAAGGGAACTTTTCTAATGACTAATATAAAGCATAATTAAATCGGTGTAGTTCTTCAAATTAAAGAAAACCATGTAAAAACAAAACTGCCATAGCATTTTAACCAGATGAAGGTGCTTTCTTAGTCTTGAACCCATGGTCAGTTTGCTAGGAATAAGTCAAGTCAGGTCTTTTCACTGCTCCTTACCACTGGCTTTTGTATCAAGAGAAGAAATGTACAGTTGATTTTTAAAAAGAGATCAAGATTACTCTCCTAATCAGCATAATGAACAGCTGTTTCATAATTAATACACTACTTAAGTTCTATTAGTGAAAGCATGCAGTGCCCATGCTCAGTGAAATTTGAAAGCACAATGAAATCAGGAAACATTCCCATTTGTCATCTCTTCCAGGGACCTTTACTTTTCCTAACACATGTGTTTGAGCTGAACATCTGTCTGAGATAAAAGACCACGACATGTTTGGTCTCAAAAATCCCAGGTACATAAAGTGTTCACTGATTACTCCTCAGTTAATCCCAGATTTCACAAAATGGTGAATTAATATATACTTTGGATTATCTTATTGGCTTACATTAGATGTACTAAGACGTTAGTGTAGTCTGTTTTTTAAAATATTTGTTACTACAATATTATTCAGACATTAAAAAAATCTCATTTTAATACATGCATAAAAATTTGCCACAAATTGCTACAATTGCCATACTTTTGTGTCAGAATATTCAACTTAGGAGGACCAAAAAATGTAAAAGAGGAATATGTTTTGTTCATGTTTCTATAATGTATTAATTAGTTATAAAGCTTTGAAAAACTGCAATTAAGTTGACTTGAGAAAAACACATTGCCAGTTTGCTTTTTGTCTGATACAGATGTGAAAGAATTTCCATTCATCTTTTTCAGCCCATTTACCTCAGAAATAAAACCCTGTTTTCTTTTGTCTGTTCACAACATCTTATCCGGAGCACAATTTAAATCCCTTGGGTTTGGGATACACATCATGTATTTTTTTTATTTCCTTAAAAATAGTTGAAAATCATGGTTCCTACAGTTCTTCTGGAGTTCCATGCAACAGAGGTCTTAAGGTCACTATCTTCTAGATGAAAAAAAAGAAAAGAAAAACTAAAGGAAATTGAGAAACATGCTATTTATCTTTCAGCATCACTCCATGTGCTAAAGAGATTTGTTCAAACACACAAATCCTCTGCTGAATTACTCTGCTTCTTGTACAGCAAGTATTCATTTTAATTGGGCTCCAGGTCAAAAATTCTGTGTGCTATACAAAGGAAACATGTCCTACTCATATCCTAATAAGTGCCAAACCCCCTTCAGCCTTCCTGTGCACCTTAGTGGTGCTTTCTAGCTGTTACCAAATGTAGGCTACAACTGTTGCATTTCTGATGACATTCATTTACACATCCTTTTCAGTTCCCTGCATTTTGAAGACTTTCCACAGGTTTAAATACTACTTTTGTTATTCTAAATGTCACATAACTGTCCTTTTCAGGGATGATTTCTCTGAAATTGTAGTATCGACTTTTTCTCTGTATTCAGTATTGGATATACCTTGATTGCTTTGTTAATCTTACCATAAAAAATCAATACTCATATTGATGTTGCTAAGGTACCGAGAGTTTTTAAGAAGACGCATATTTAGTGTATTGTGTACTTTACATCTTAGCGAAATCTTGCAAATATTTGACTCAGTCCAACAGTGGTTTATGTTTCATTACTTTCTTTTCTACTCATCTTGATGTTCTTTTTTTTAAGTGCTTTGTTTTTAAATGTACTGAAAGAGCTGCTGATTCCCAGAAAGCAAGAGACAGGAGTAAATAAGTTCCTGTATTACTTCAAAATTTTATAAACATAATACACGTGGGGATATATGGAAAATTAAAGAATATTTACAATTTGCAAAAAGTTTCTCCTGGAATATTTTCCTGTGTCTTGATATTTTGGAGGTAGTTAGAGTACTTTTTTTTTTAACAAATGGAAAATATTTCCCCTCAACCTTCCGTATAAGTAGTTTTTGACACTTTAAAAGTAAAATTACCAGTACTTCTACTGCTATTGAACAATGACAATCTTAACTTCCTTTGAAGCATGACAAGATACTAAACAAAGACAGTTTTGTTCCCAGCAATCAATTTTTCAGAAAGCTGAAAGTGAAGAAAATCAATCTCCTAAAAAGCAAGAAATGTTGCTACTACAGCACCTACAATAAATGTCATAATTTTCAAATTCTAACTTTGCAAATTGAGTATGCTTTATAAATGTATCATTAGATGACAAAAACTGCTACTTGTCTCACCATCCTGGGCAGGATAGAAATAGATGACAAAGAACATGAAAGTTTTACCTCAGAACACATTTATTTATTCAAAATGTTTTTCTCTGGGGGTGGCCTCATGTGAGCAGTCTCATTTCTGTTAACAACCTAGTGGAGCACTAGTCATGCAGTGCTCCTCAGGTGTGCTCAGTGCACTTAGAACCAGTGAATCCTCAGTGTCTGGGAACAAAGGCAGACATTTCCAGACACATTTTTTTAATTTATCTTATTCTGAAAAGCTAAGGGATGAAACATTTCTTAGATCTAAACAAGAAGCTTGTTACAGATCAGGAATTATTTTCCCATTTAACTGGTGGCATCTGCAGTCTGGGTGTTTACCTTAGAGCCTGAAAAGCAGTGATTATTAGTGAGTGGAAAGAATATATTTACTTCACAAGACTTGGAAGTCACTCCCCTCTTTGTGCTAGCATCCCGAGGTAGAGCATCTGCCGCTGCAATAAAGATCCAATGGCAGCTGAAGGGCTGTGGAGCCCACCCTTTCCACCACTGCTGCAACTTCAGTGTCTAACCAGTGGGACTAAGCAAGATTCAGTGCTTTACTGGAACATCTTCCTTGAAAATGTGTTTTATCCAAGTTATGCTTTAGTTAAGTCCAGCTCACGGGTGTTCAACAGAGGAGTAGTAAAGTGTGAGTTAAGGGCCTGTGATATGCAGTAACTCATAAGGTGTACCCTTGAGCAGCAGGAACCCGTGAAGATAATTCATCTCCTCCTGTCAGGCCTCAGATACTTTTCAGTTGCTGAACAGGATTCTGTTCTTCAGAAAGTTATGATCTGTTTCATACAACTTTTTACTCCTTCAGACTTTCCACTGTTTTAAGCAGTTAGTTTTATGGCCTACAGTGTCTTTCTGAAGGTCACCAAGTTTGTATTTTCCTTGGAGTTCACGCAACACAGGAGAGACCCTCTCTCCTGCAGGCAGCTTGCTGTACCTGAAAAACATTAACCAAATACAATAACCAAGGAGGGATTTTGTGTCTCTGTGAAGAGCATTCAGCTGACTGTTTGCCCAGCACACCCCTCAGAAGTATTCTCTTCAGTTTAACCCTAGGGAACATGTTGCTCTCTTGGAGGATTCACCATCAGCTCAAAAGAATATTTCAAAAATAAATAAACAAAAAATCAAAATAGTTTCCAGAGACAAAAGGAAAAGAAAAATTTATATATTTACTCTGTGATTTTAAAGTTTCACAGGTATGACCACTTTCTGGTGTCAGGTGTACGAAATCTAGGCTTTTAAAAATTACATTTACAATGCTCTTTCAAAATAAATCCACTATAGAGTTCTATTAATTAAAATTAGTACACAGAAACTACAAAGACTGGTCTGTTTACATGAATTAAGAATATTTAGACTCACTTCAGTGTTTCTACTATAGAGATTGAGTACCCCTCTTCAGTGTCAGCACATAAAAAGACTAGATTTTATTAATTCCTGCAACTTGAAACACACACCAACTATTCCAACACACCACTGGAATTCAAAACTCCTGGCACAATTACCTTGAAGGTGTAATTTTGGCCTGAAGATTTTCATTCTAATTGAGGCTTAAATCAGGAACTAATCATATGACTCTATGTATAAAGTAGATTCTAGGATGCAGAATGGGTTTTACTTCAAGTTCATTTCGTGGGAGTTAATTTTTCAGACTTTATGCAGCTAGAAAAAAATAAGGTTCAAACTGCCATGATTAAATGATTACTTCTAGAAATAAGAAACTCCTTGGAAAGCAGTATCAAGAACTCCATTGTAGCAGACAATATGAAGCTCTCTTGGTGGAGAAGCTTTGCATTGCAGTCTCTGCTTTGACTTGGGAGTGAAGTCATGCCAGCTTCGGATAAGCAGCCCTGAAATTTAGTATCAGTTCAGCTGCAGCAGCATAAGTCTACTGAAATGTGATAAAATACAAGACACATCTTCCTGTCTCCCCTTTAGGATGAAGCTAAGCACTCTAGATCTCCTCAGCTTGGGAAGGGGCCAACAGAAGGGACAGAGAATGCACATATGAGTCATCCCTTTCTTATGGCACAACTGCTGGTGGTACGCAGTGAAATTAGCAAGCTCCAGACAGAAAAGTGACAGAACCTGTTCTCACAATTTACATTAAACTTTGAAATTCCCTGTCCTAGGATGCTGTATGTTAAAAATCAGAATCCTGCTGGAAAACTGACCCATCAGGGAACATGAAACACAAAAACAGACCAGGTGCAGCAGCACAGGGAGTCGTTAAACTTCTGGGGGGTATGTTAGAGATCAGCTTGTACAGGCACTGTTTCTTGAACCCCTTTCCTGGATTTTCACATCTGGCCTTTGTTAGAGACAAGATACATGAAAACATCTAGGGTAAAAAGATTTGATCCAATAACATGTGTTATTTATCCAGTTTTCTAAGCCCACAAACTAGCTTCATAACCATACATTCAAGCCTCAGTATCTCTCTGAAAACATAGTTCTTGAAACAAAAATATATTCTTTTTTTTTTAATTCTGTTGGACCACACTAAATCTGAGTTCATTCACTGTGATATCAGAGTAAATTTCTGTTATGAAATAAAATACTGAAAAATCTGTCCTCCATCTGAGGAAATAGTCTAGTGTGCATACGTGTATGAGATAAAAGCTATTTGTGAGTCTTTGGTGAAAAATTAAAGGAGATAACAGCTTTAGGCAGCTCAACATGTAAGAAAAAAAGCTTCAAATTTAAACTCAGTTCTGTTTGTCTCAGGCAATTCTTTATTAAAATTTAACTATGATTTCTTCTGCAAAATGATGTGTTTATAACAGGGTGGAGAACATATCACTTGGGCAGGCTCCATCAAGGTGGTAAAATCAATATCATTAAGTCTAAAAGCTCTGACTAAAAGCCTGTACATCATAGGAGATGGGAAAGAACGGGCCTCCTAAAGAAAATAACTTAAACAAAGGAATTTGAACAGATTTCTCCAGAGATTAATGAAAGAATGATCTCAAACTCACATACTTTTTAGAGAGGTAGTATATTCCTTTCCTTCTTTTTCTTTATTTAGGGGCAAAGATGACAAAAAAGTAAGGAATAAATTTCTTTTAAATGAGCATTTTAGAAAAATGTATGTTATTTTTCTTGATGTTGATTGTGTTTTTCTCTCAGTTAAACATTTTTACTGCTTTCAGTTATTGTAAACATCAAAATAGTTCAATGATAATAATGATTTCAATAAATCTGATACTTTTTTTCCTTAAACCAATTCATAAACCAGACTAGAATTACAACCGGAATTCATTTGGAACTTTACCTTAACAGAATCAACATTTATCAGGTTTCTGAAATTTTTCCAAGCTTATTTACTCAAGACAATATTTTTATAGTGCTGCATTTAAATGCAAATAAAGAAAGAAACTACACAAGTGTGGGTTTTGCTTTTTCTATTAAAATGGTATAGAATGAGAATGCCAAGAAATTTATTACTTTTCTGATACAGAATTTCTGAATAATAAACCCTCTACCAGATATCTTAACAATATTTCCTATAAAATTTGACTATGCTCAGTCTTCCGTCAAATATCAGCTCATAAAAAGTGCTCAGCATACTTACAAAATTAAACAGTTTTCAGAATGAGTGAATTAGGTCAATGCAATCTAGCTTTCTGAAATCAAAATGAGGACATCTCACAGAATTAAATATATTAGAATTGTTTTCCTTTGTGTAGGACATGTTTTTAGAGTAACACATGATCAAATAATTTGTAATCAATTAGTATATTTTATCGCACAAAGTTCATATTTTTCATAAACACCAGTACCTATAAGTTCAGATGGTCCTAATTTTAAAAACTTAAAAAAAAAAAATTAAAAGGACTCAGGCATGTAATATGCACTCTAACAGTCAATTAAACTGACAATAGCAAAGGAGGCGATCTCAGATCACTTTATTGACATAATATAGGAATAATTATCTTGTGGAGAAATGCTTCAGTCTTGCATTGACTTCAAGAATGTCAAATCAAATATCACCTGCAATTCTAAAATTCTTTCATAAATAAGGAAAACTGAACCCGCTGGTGCAATCTTCAAGAGAAAATGACATTTTAGCTATAGTCTGTCTTCTTGTACCATGCAGTATGGAACTTGGGCAAATAGTCATTCTTTTGCGCCCTCTCTTAAACTGTACAGACTGATATCTCCTCTAGTATCCCATCATCAGTCACAAAAAAGAATGTACTTCCACAGTTCAAATCATTCCTGTTTATGAACATTCTTAACAGTTCTCTAAAGTAGGCAAAGAATTAACTTTGAACAGACTGATAATGGTACAAAACCATTATTGAGTGACTTAGGTAATGCGTGAGAGCAATGTTATGGCACATTTTTGCTGTTTATCAGTCATATTTAGTGGGTATATTCAAACTGACTGTGAATAAAAAATGTAGGGGCTTTACTTGGAAAAGCTATTCCAAAAATATGTTTATAAACAGCATTTGTGACATCGTATATAGCGCCGGGAAATAAGAAAAGTTATGTAAAAGCTACAGCAAGTTCTGTATTTCACTGATGATTGCAAAAGCATCTCTCTCAGTTCTGGAGAGTGCAAGATCTGCTCTAATTTAGAAGGGACTTGACTTTCTGGCGAGTGCCACCAGTCCAGTCACTCCCATGCCCACAAGCCATATGTTTGTGTGAAAATAACAGGGTAATGATGACACTTACCGTTAGATCTTGGTCACTTTCTGTGTTCTTCATTGACAGTTCATATAATGCTCATCTAGGTCTAAATCTATAAAAGCATATGACATCAAATGTTTGCATCCCGAGGGGATAAGTGCCTAAGGGTATTCCTATTATTTCTTTCTGGCAAGCTGGAGTTATTCTGCAAAATAGATTTTAAACTCTCATTAGTCACTGAGCTTTTCCACTAGTACAGAACTCTTCTCTTTTTTAGTCATAGGCACTCATGGACCATATATTTTTTTCCTTTCATGACATTTCCTCGAACAGGAGTCAAGAAGAAAAATGAACCTTGATTTGTTTAAACAAATTCACATATATTAAGCTGTGCTCATGATTTTATTTCACATTACAATTCAGTGCTATTTCAGGATAATGATACATGCAGACTTATTAGTTACTTCCAAGTTTGTAGAGTTACATATTTTCAAGGTGTGTTTCCTCTGACCAAATCCAAAATCAAAACTAGGGTTTAGTCAATATGTACATTGCACGGGTTTTCAAAAGTTAGCTGAAAATGTTTTCTAGTTATGCTGGCACTTTTAGAGTGGAAAAGATGAGTAAAAATAACAAAGAGATGATAAACTGATAGGTGAAAGTCCACGAAAAGGAATGTAATAGTCCTCAGAAAAAAAAATGCGTATTTAAGAAATAAGACCTTGAGATATAATAGATAGAACTATTAAAATATAATTTCAGTCCTCAGTAGTCCTTTAAAAAAGAAAGTGGAAATTTAGTAACTATGTGAAAACTATAAAAAAAAAAAAATTATACCTGTGTATAAATCCAGGATCCCCTTTATCTTGAATATTGCTTTTTTTTTTTCCATAGCAAAGCTGGGAAAGTGCAGAAAAAGAAATAGGTATGTCTAATGGTATGGGATGACTTTGTGTAAGAAGCCACTGAATTTATTAAAACCAGAACATTTCAGGCTGAAAAGAGCAACTGGATGGGAATGCAGCAGAGCTTCACAGAATCATTACAGACATTAAGATGAGTAGGGACCCACTCACTCTATTCCAATACATGACTTCATGGTCATCAAATAAACCAGCAAGAGGCAGCTTCAAAGCAAAACAAGAATATATTCTCTCATACAGTGCGATGCCGAGCTATGAAACCTCCATGGGACATGTTCTATAGTAAATGTGCACAGGCTCAAAAACAACAGAGCACATTCAGGGAAGAAAAGTCCACTGAGGACTGCTAAATATGAAGTTATTGTGTCTCATGCAAAAAGTCCCTAAAACAAAAAGCACTGTAGGCTGTGGACAAACCACTGTGCCCTGGTCATGTGCTTTTAGTTTTCCCCCTGGATCTTTGGTGGAGGTACTCCTGGATGAAACCTGGAAGGAATTCTCTCACCTTTCCTGGCTGTTGTATACAGAAGTAATACAGAAAAACTCAACAGTTCTTTGTAGTGTCAGAAATTTGCTTTATATTCAAGACTGACAAATTAAATATCACCTGTAATTTTAAAATTCTCTAGAAAGCATCCCAATAGTCTTTGTGAAGGTTTCAGAAGATACTTGAAAAGATGCCTAGCACAGTTACTGACTGCATGGCTCAAATCAGTTTACCTTCACTGAGGAACACATCCAGGTCTTTGCCTAATGTCCAAAGTTTCTATCCCACTTGCTAAGGGATTTACCTAAAAAATGTACCTTCAATGGATTTCTATCTGGGTGCGGTGGACACAAAGCAAATACAAACACTAATCTGGGATTAAATTCAATATGCAATATAAATTATTACAGTCCCATGTAAATATAACACAACAATAACAATAAGGTTGCTCCATTTTCTCAGGGCTGAAGATTGAAACAGCAGCAAGCATTATAGGAAAGCAAAAATTGGATAAGTGTCAGTGAAGTGAGAAAGAGGCTCTAAGCATCAAACATAGCTTAAAGAAAAGCACATGCAAAGAACAAAAGAGAAAATTGCATTATTTTCCACTTTTCTGATTTGAACAAAGTAGAATGCAGAGGGGAGAAATGCAAGGTGAGATGAAAGAGGCAGTGTGAGGTGCAGAGTCAAGGAGCTGTTGTGCAAAGAAGCCAAAGCAGTAGTCAATAGAGCCAGCAAGAGTCACTGGGCGAGTGATGAAGGGCTGGATATGGACAAGAGAGGAAGGGCTGGAAGAAGGCAAAGGATATGGCTTACAGTCCTGTATTCTGAACAAACACAAGAGCAGCTGAGCAAGTGACATCCACTTTTTTTGGTAATAGGAATGAAAGAGATTTTGCAGCTGAACT
Source organism: Orthonyx spaldingii (assembly GCA_013397795.1). Taxonomy (NCBI): domain Eukaryota; kingdom Metazoa; phylum Chordata; class Aves; order Passeriformes; family Orthonychidae; genus Orthonyx; species Orthonyx spaldingii. Next base: position 110,617 of record VZTJ01000234.1, read on the forward strand.
CCAAGTAGAAGGAAATCAAAAAGGAAACCAGAGGGAGAGAATAATGACAGGTAGACACTCCCCAAGCCTCTTGCAGTATTGAATAAAAACATGGCATTTTCTGATGTATTTAATCTATAAGAGATCCTTTTGGGAGGCTCACGTCTTATTTAATTTACTTATTTAGATATTTGTTTGTCTGTTTTTGGTATTGCCAGTAGTTATGATGTTGAGTATTCCACAGCTTTTTTTTTTTTTTTTTTTTATGGCATGCTTTTAACCTCGGAGGTGTGATATTTCAACATGATGATTCTTTGCATAGTAATCCAGAGCAGAAGGAAAAACATACCTCTCTCCAGTTACAAATATCAAAACAACCTTTACAGTAACATCTTGCATGCCTTGTAAAATAATAAACCTGGCTTTTTAATCATGAAAAGAGAGCAAATTTATATTTTATAGAGAATGAAACTAATGGGAAATAATTGCAAATATGTAGAGATCTCCCTCAATATTGAAGACCAGTAACATTTAGAAGAAAAACTGTGGCAAAAAAAAGAAACACATGAGGGAAATACTGACTTTGGAACACAACTACATCTTTTGTTCACTAATAAAGTATAAAAAATTAAGTTCATCAACTGTTGGAAACTTAGACACACACTACAGACAATGCATATAGAATTAAAACTTAAATTTAACTGTACCTGTTAAACAGTTCTTAAGTGTTAATTTTTAGAAATACCACAAAGTTGTTTGACATTAAAATTACAGGGATTTTTATTACAGAACATTTATTTTGTACAAGACACATGACTCTGCGTTAATTTGATTTTCATGAAGCATCTCTTAAAGCTGTTGTGAAAATGTATAATCTTAAAAAAAAAAGGTAAACAATGTTCTACCCAAAAATGGTTGTATGCAGACTCTAAATTATTTTTTAATCTCACTCTTGTCCAGAATAAACCCATTTTGGAAATCTCTGGAGCAGAGAAAGTGGGATTGTTCATTTCCCTCACTATGTAGTCTAGAATTAAACTGACCTTGTTTTCCTAAAGTGTAGAAAACTTGAGGAAATAATTATGCTATCAGATAAATGAACGTAAAGGAATGTTTAAAGTAGGAAAGAAATAATCACTAACAGTAGGTAAAAAACTTAGGAGTAGGATGAGGAAAAGGGAGCAGCTCAGAACTGGATGTTGAACAGAAACAGGCACCACAGAAAGGGTCACAAACTTGCCTTCCAAGAGATTCTGCAGAACATACATCAGTGACATTTTTCGAAAGCAAAACTTGTATTAAATCAGGGAGAAACAGAGACAAAAGAAGGCTGGAAATATGAGCCACTGTTTAAAAGCTGGATCTAGAGGAGAAGCCAATTTACATTATTGCAACAATTCATGGCAGTGGGAAAACATCTGTCTGACGATGAGAGATTGAGTCTTCTTATTCTGACCAGAAAGCTTTTGTTCCATTCAAAAGATATTTGTAATTGCACCTTATCTAGACAGATACATTTCTGCCCTTTCCCTTTCTGTGGATCTTCTGCTATTATGGTAACATTCTCAAGAGACTCTCTTGAGAGCTGAGGGGAGGTCAGAACTGGGTAGGTTCTATGGTTAGCAGCATTTGGTATCCTACAGAGGAATGCCTGTTATTGCAGTTAGTGTTGGGCTCAGAATTGGATTGGGAAAACGGAAGATAAGATGAAAGGAAGACCAAGTGGACTGATGTGGCTCAGTGGAAAGAGTGGATGGCTCCTGCTGCACCTGTGCAGGAGGAACTGGATGCTTACAAATTATTTCAGAATTGAGGAATGAACTACAATATGCCTCATCTGTCAGATGACATGAAGAGCCTGTGCCAGATCAAGTGGTGCCATTGGGAAGGGCCCCTCAAGGTACAATAATGGACACTTTGTTGTGAAAGCTGTATTTAAGGAACAAAAGAATGTTCTCCTCAAGTCACAAGAGGAGTCACCCTCTTACTTGTCATTCATCTTTCTTGTGTAATGGCATATGAGACTGTGTTGATATCAAAATACCAAATGGGAGGCTAAGAAAAGGACAAAGGAGCAAAGTGCCTAGCAGTACTTACTGACTTCATCAAACATAAAGGTTTTGATGTACCTAATGATTTTTTTTATAAAACGATGTGGAATAGCAGATGACTTTGGTTTTTGTCGATAAATATCTCAGAATTCATTTCAGAAAAAAAAAAGTAATTTAGAGAATTAGTTATGAAATTAATACAGAACCTATTCCTAATAAATTACATTGTATTCTAACTTGCCATTGCTTTGAAAAAGAGTAACCATAATGAAAATGTAATATTTTTCAGGAACAGTGTGTTTCTTTAGCTATTTGGATTACTGTTATTCTCATTCTCCAGCTTGCAAAATACCATTAAAAACAGTCACTATGTTGTGGTATAGTCATGACACTTATGACCTAATTGTCAGCTTCATTAATTTGTATGAGATTATCTTGGTGAAGGACAGGGGAAGGTATCTTTATATTTTACAAGAAGACAACAATAAACATTTACTGACACAAGCACAACTTTGAAGGGACTACTGCTAGCTATTGAAACTATATCTATAAATGTCAGACACGTGAGCATGAATTGAATGAAAAGCAACTTCAGGAGCTACAAAGGATTAAACTACGAATAAACAAAGATACCAATAAGATTTATATTTAGATTTATATACTGGGATTAAAGGAAAAAAAAGGAGGTAAGAATGAAATCTTAGATGTCTAAATTTCATTCTCTTCCTTGCAATACTCTCTATTTTTGTTCTTTCTTATCTAATAGTAAATGAGATGCACTGCCACTCCAAAGATAGTTTTATCTTTATAGACAGGAAACAGAAAGAAAGCAAGCAGAAGATTACTAGATCATCAGAGCTATGGCACAGAATATTTTCAGAGAGAAGGAGCAAGGCTTCCCTGGTGCACCACTATTAGGCTGCACTGGTGCATCACTTATTTTGATATACTTAACTTCAACTTTGTAGCAACATGGATGATGAATCACTCACCCAACACCTTAGAAAGCAAGTCTTCCTGCTGAACCAAATTATAACAGACAGGGACTTTAGCAACTCTGCTTAGTAGATTTAAGAGGCAGAGAGAGTGTGATGAAAAATAGCAATTCATCTATAGACTGAAAGCTTCAGTGCAGTTTAATAAAATTCCTCTTAGAACAAGATCTGAATTCTTAGGCTTGAGTTCTGGTTATGTTTCAGAACAAAGCTTTAGAAGTACCTGGAAAAAGTAGGTGCAAATCTCTCACCTGAGCATAGGGGGAATGCATGCAGACTTGCAGAGGCAGAATGTTTTTATTTCACAGTCTCTCTCTTCCAGTTCCATACCTTCCCTGCAAGTGTATCCTTCTGCCTTTCATGGTTTGTGTTTCTAGAACAGAAACCTCACAATGCGCACACAGTTTAAGATTGTCAGGCATAATGACATGAAATAGTTAAACAAAAGTTAGGCTATAGTATGTCTTTCACTGTTGAGAACAAATGTCTTGCAAATGTAAGAAATAAAAGAAAATTTGAAAAAAAACCCAAACAAATAATTCTGATAGATGGGAAAAAAAATCCCCCGGTGTTAAAGAATGACCAGAGCTGTTTTATCTTTTATTTCTTGAAAAAAACCAACAGTCATTGTACAATTAAGAATGAACATGAAAATCTTTAATCTTATTAGAAATCATTTCATCATGGGTAAATATTTAAAGCAGAATCCCAATGTGATACCAGTTATAGGAGAACCAATCTTACCATGCTCTATGTAGAAAATGTAATTCATTGCAGTGTAGTAACTATGTTATAGTTAAAATTTATTTTAAAATGAAATAAATGTATATTTCCTGAGCAGGTTAATTTATAATTTTGATAATAAATGCTTTCACATCCGTTACCCATGAAATCTCCATAGAATCTAAGTCCATTTGAGGTCATCCCACCACACTTATTTAAAAGTTAACATGCATCAAACATAAATAACAAGTAATTTCCATCAAAGCATTCCCCTGGTGTCAAAGAACAGGACTTGACATCAACTGGATTGCACACATATTAAGTATGCAGATACGGGCAACAATTCTCCTTTTTTTTCCCACTTAAACCTATTCTTCTGTAAGAAGGACCAAAGGCTCTTTGTTGCCCATGTAAGACAGGGAGGTCCTTCAAGGACTGAAAGAACCATGTTTTTGTAGTTTTTCGATATTTCCAGATATACCTTATTTATCAAACTGATTGTGATAAAGCTGTTTTTAAGAGACTCACAAGCACAGCAGGGATTGCACATTCCATGATGAATCAGATGTGTTTTTCTACTTGAGACATACCAACTAAGTCTGTCTCAAGTAATGCCAAAAGGAGGCAAGCTGGGCAGAAGCACAGAGACACATTATTTGCTCTCCTTGCTGCTGCTGTCTGGGGAGCTCCACACTTCTACAGCTTCCCAATTGCCACAAGTGTTACTGCCCTTGTGAGGCTGGATGTGGCTTCTCCTGCAGTGTTGGTCCCCTAGCGACTGTAAGGTCCACATGCTGTTTCCTTTTAGCTGTCTCTGCAGGTCTCCTGACCCCTCTTGGGAACAGTTATCCACATGTACTTTTGCTTTCTCAGTCTCGTCTTTTCTCAGGAAAGAATTGCACAGGTGCATTGCCTCTACCTCCTGTAGTTAGTTTACTGTATTCAAATCTTTTTCCCATTTTGGAAAGATCACAGACATCTGTAAGTTGTCCTTCGGTAAGGACCAGAACTTACAGGCTAAAAAATTTAAAAGTTATTTGCAGCAGTAGAAGTCATGTTTCCCAGAGCCTCTTTTTAGTCTCTATTTTTACTGTTGGACATAATTTTCCCCGTGTTGTTTCCCTAGACCCTACTAGAAAAGTAAGGGCAGTAAAATACACTCTGTCCTGCTCCAGAGACCTCTTCAGCAGCATTCTTAAATATTTTTCATTCTTGTATTACTTTACATTAAAATATTAAAGACCTGTCACTGAGTTCCCTTGCATACTTTTGCATTACCTTATGTAATTTTACCATGGGACTTGTTTTCTCTGCCTCAATGTTTGGTTTATTCATTATATGGCACAATTATTAGTCCTTTTCCACAGTGCCAAATCTTGCTGAACTTGTGACTCATTAATTAACTACTTGTCTTAAATGATTAAAATTGTATGGAACACAGCAAAACATTACCTGCTGTTTATTGGTGCATCTGTGAAACTACAGGTTTAAACAAGCCTGGCCAATTTGTTCTATAGTCTTTGTATGATAAGGATATGTCTGTTGAACTATGAATAGTCTCTTGTGGTTCTTGGATATCACACTTCGCATGATGTTGAGGAAAATGGTGTTACTGTCCAGTCAGAGTCATATAGCATAAGCTTCAGTGTAAAAACCTAACTAATAAAGACATACTTTTAACAGACAAAATAAAACCAAGATATTATACTGTACATGCTAAACACAAGAAAACAGTGATCCAGACTAAAAAAAATCACTTAAATCTGAAAACTGTTCTGAATAAAACAAGTGTCAGTTTCTTTGAAGAGACATATGTGCCTTTTGTGCTATATATTAACAACATGTACAGTAAGGTAATACCGTAACATCGGTAGATGACCAACAGTGTTTCTCAACTGTATTGCAGAAAAATTTCTAATAAACACAGTGTATTTGACTACCAAATTCAGTTCTGTTCTGGCCAATATGAATTCATACACTTCTCTCATTTAATATTTGGCATCTTACATATTCAAATGCTTTGTGAGCAGAAGATATTAATTCCTTAAAATGTGCCAGAAGGGTGAAAAGAACTTTTCTGCTTGGATTTTTTTTTTAATTTCCAGATGAGGGAGTAAATAAAGGTATTAAAAATTCCAGAGAATTGATTAAGTGAACATACTTCACATCCAGGAAGATTTGCCCCTCCTCAGTCTCACACCCTCCTTTCATAGCCATCCTCGGTGATAAAATAAAGCCATAGGTGACCACAGGGCATCAGGTATTTGTGGTCACCTGCTGATGATAAATCAGGTGCATGTTGCATGGCTGATGCCATTTCCATGCATCATAAAATTCACATACCACCTTCTAAGAGGATTTTTTTAAAAAGTGTTTTTCATTGCAAAATTAAAAAAAAGTGTTTTTCAATAAATCAAATATTACTATATTACTGGCTTATAAAATGGGTTTCTTTCTCTGACATATTTCCTTTGCCTTTAAAACATGCTGTTTGCTTTTAATGAACAATTTCTTTCAAAAATGGAAAAGCCAACCCTGAAAAATATTGAGATTCTTCAAGGGAAGTTCAAGATCCTTAACATCTTTCCACTTACATTACAAAATTTGCCCTCACTGAATAACTGACAAGACACAGAAATTTTAACAGGATAAATGTTCACCTTGACTGCAGTTAATTAGAACTTTCCATTCACAGTATTCATTACCACTTGAGCAATAATGATCATTAGAGCAACCAAAAATTATTGGCATTATGCTTTCGATTTCTATACTACACTCCTTTTGCTACAGAAAGCTAGATAGTGTTGCTAGATTAGTGTTGCACCAACTTTCAAAATGTTCTGTGTGCAATTTAGTACATAAATCCAGTTTAAGTTTCTTATGTTTATGCGTTCAGGAATAACACTGTTGACTTGGATGAAAATGTGACTTCAAATGATTTATGAGTTTTCCAAAGGCTTATATGAATTCAAAACTTCACTAAATTCACACATGAATGAACCTAACTACTTTATATTTTCAGAGCTCGAATAATTGCTTCACTTCAATTTCACATGCTCCTTATGTAGTATTGAAACGTACGAGATTGATAATTTTTTACTCAAGGATACGTATTTTTCCTTTCCTGTTTTTATAGTGACTTTAAAAATACTAAAAGGAAGATTGTACATGTATAGCTGGTAAACAATCTTCAAAATTACAGTTGTTAATGGGTATATGGTATACATTTTTCCATGGAGATTTTATTTTCATTTCTATTCATTGTTTTTATCAGTGTAACCAATACTATGTTTACATTATACAGCTGCCAAGCTGCCAAGTAGGTGTCCCCCAAGAAGCTGTAATGAGAATAAACTTTTTTAATCACCTTCACATGGGACTTGCTGAGTGCACTGCAAATTCCTAAACCTGGGACCCATTTCCTCAATTCAGGACTTGAAATCTGCATCAAGGGCTATGGCTCAGAGGCGAAGCAGCCTCCTGGGTAAGCTTGTGTGCCCTTCAGTACTTTACTGTAGGGATGGAAGAAAGTTCCACAGAAACTGAGCTGAGAGGGGAAGTGTTAAGCAAATTAAACAGTTTCTGGGCTGTGTGATTTCACCTCCGTGCCTAGTTTGGAGTAAACTAATCCCTTTGGCTTTGCACAGGTGAACCTATGGAAGGAGGATTTGGGCAGCTGCCTACTGCTCTTGGATGGGAGGTGGTGGCTGATAGCCAGCTGTCTCTCAGTTCCCAGTCACTGTTTGCCAGCTCAGGTACACAGCTGATGAGTATGAACTGGGGGTTACCAGCAGGGCCTTATGTGTTTGGCCATGTCCCCAGCCTGTGCTCAGAGCCTGGCCAAACACACGGGAACATAGGACAGGGGCAGCTGACAGAAGACATTACTCTCACCTTGTTATATTTCTTGTTACTTTACTCTCTTGAGAGTCTTATTTTGCTGCCTGCCATATCCCTGCTATTTCATTTTCCAGCTGGTCTTCAGAAGAATGCAAGCCTAATAATTTTGTGTGAGTAGGACTTCAGTCCAGGCTACTCTTCTGAATGTGTATTAATTCATTATATTAAAAAATTTAATTGTATTAAAATAAGTGAACTGATCATCTCAGTGGTTTAAAATGAGGACTAAGAAAAGACCTTCAATTTCTTGTTTTAAATTCCTAAGTTAAAAGCTACCTGATGTATTTTCCTGAGTTTAAATGACTGGTTTTTTAAACAAAATCATTCCCATTATTTTTAACGTTTTTTTCATGTTAATGTCTTAATTTCCTGAAATGTTCAACAATAAAAGATAAAAAATCACAAGTACTTTATTTGCTAAGACTCTCAGTGAAAATAACTTTGTAGTAAGTGCAGGTGGGTGCTGACATTAAAATTACCAAGCAGATGTATAAAACACAGTTGCTAGAGTCAGCTCTGACTAAACTAATGATGAGCAAACAATTTTATATATTGAGTAGATACAACAAAAGAGCAGAGGTTGTCTCTGGAGTACAAAATACTTAATTCAGAGAAGTGGGAGAAAATCAGCAGAAAAAGAGTCTGCAGGAGGAAAATGATCTGGTACATCAGCTGATCTTTGCAGAATGTCCCATCAGTTTTGGGTAAGATAAATCAACCAAAGAAATCTTCTCCAGGTGGCTGTGCCAAGTGGTTGCCTAAAGATGTGTAGGGCTTCTTGTGTTATGGAGATGGAAGAGAATTTTGGGATTACATAAAATTTATTTTGAGATGTTTTAAGAATATTGTGGAAATTTGCAATGAGATGTTTAAGGAAGGGACAAAAGGCAGTGAAAGGGAGGCATCAATGTGAATCAAGGAAGAGCAAGAGAAGGAAAAGATAGGGGAAAAGGTACAAAAGTGGCCAGTCAGTGTATATGAGTCAGCACATTTGCCTGACTGAGGACCCTACTTGATGTTCTCATTAAACCCTCTTTGTCACTGCAGAGAACGTGTGGGTTTTCTGGGTGTGTGGGTGTGCAGGAAGGGAGGCTGAAGTGGCTGTGTCAGAGGAGCACACAGGGCTGGGTGCCAGTGCCTGTGGGAGAGTGCAGCTGCACAAGGGGGACAGGAGGGAGCCCCTGTGGCCGTGGCAGCTCTAGGTGCAGTTTGTGTTTGTGTGGGTGCTGGCAGAGGCACTTCTTTCTGCCTTGGTGGAGCTCTTGGTCACCTGATGCTTTTGGGAATACTTGCTCAGCTTCAGTATTGTCTAGACTTGGCTCAGTCTGTATGGAAAACACATCATGGAATCCAGCACCTTCTAGCAGTTAGCAGGCAGATTTTGGAAAACCCTCCCAATCTAATAAGAACTGCAACTGAACTAAGCTTTTGTGACAACACTAAACATATTTGGGACTGTATGTTGTCATACCTACCAGTGATAATTGATTTATCATCCCTGTTAATGTTTTCACTTTCTCATTATGCCAAGATTATAAAAATACAAGAGAGCTAACCTGTGCTAGGTCTGATCTTACAAATACAACACAACCTCTAAAAGCTATAATCCCAATAATATTAATCAGGACATTTCTCTCACCTTTCTCAAGTCTGCTGTTTAGTGTAGTCTTCATATTCCTCATCCTTCCAAATGCATGTCAGCAGCTACATTAAGCTGTTTGCTTTGCATTTGCATGGTTTGTCTACATGCCCAGCCCTGCATAGCCAGACCGTTTTGGTCATTCCTAATTGAAGTATCTGAAAGTTATAGACTGTTTTCCATTTGTGCAGTCTTTTATGTCCAAAATGTGAAAAGGACAGTCCATAGTAAGTTTCATAGGAATGATTGCCAAAGAAACAGTTCACACATATAATGAGTGGTGGTATCCAACTGTGCCATGTGCATCATACCCCTCTCCATGCACCCAATGCCTATAAGTGGCCATTTATATACATTATATTATGTCCTTTTATTGATAATGAGATATCTAAAGCATGTTCTTTATGAGCCCAGCACTATTATTTTTGTTCATGTTAAGCAACATGTTATTTAAATTTCTCTATTGACATCTGTAAGACTTCACTAAACAAACTACCAAACAAATTTCAAAATCCAGCTCTTTGGGAACATTTCAGTTTAGTTATATCCATCCTCCCACAGAAAGAGCATAAGGGGAGGAAAGGGCATAAGCCTGGTCACAGTGGTGATGGTGGGTGTCCTCCACTGGAGCTATGATTCTGCAAGAATATACAGAGGAAACTGAAAGATTAGAATCTATATTTGTTTCTTAGTAGTGCTGAAAGTTATTGTGAAGTTCAGCCACAGATTGTTGCCTGTGGACAGAGGAATAATGCCTTTGCTTTAGAGGCATACAACATGCTAAGTTTAATCTGCCAGGTCTAAACCAACAGGTTATACTCATATGATATTTTGCCATCACTAAAGGAAGGATTAAATCAATCAACTCAAGCAGTGTTCTTGAACTACTATAAAACATGTATAAGAGCACAGATAGAGAATATTTGAGATTATGAAAGTAAATCCACTACAGGAGAACAATTGCCTAGTGTCCTGCTGGGGATGGGAATGTATCTTATACATGCCATTATTTTTACAAAGGTAACATACAAAGCTGTATTATTAACAAAACACCTGCCTTCTGCTCTTTATTTTCATTCTAATGGTGGTGTACCTGTTAAAAAGATTTCACAAGTTTTTCTAAAATGTGCCATCATCTTTGTATGAACTTGCTGTGATATTTATGACTCTCTCCAACACAGTTTGTTTTTGCATCCTCTGTGGCATCTGAAAGATTTAAAGTCAGACAATGAATACAACTTCAAAGACCAAAAAAGGAAAAGAATGATGAGACTTCCACTCTTAGATGTGAATATGAAAGGAACATTTTTCCTGCTCTCATGCCTAGAAAGATAAGGAGCAAGATTATCATCATAGGTACTTTGTAGTAATCCTCCATCTATGTCATGACATTAGCTATGTTAGCTAGTACTCAGACTCACTAAAATCTAGTTTCTTTTAGCCTGCAAATCAACCCCAAACCATCTTGCAACAGAACAAAAGATCTCATGGTTGCAGGAGTTCAGTTGTTCTTATAACACCTCTCATACAGAAAATCACTGAAATCCTTAAATGGAAAGCATAATAGTGGCTCCAAGGACTGGAAAAGAAAAATAGCTGGTGATGCCTCCATTGGAGAAAGAGGTATGGGTGCTGGCAATGCAAAAAAGATTATAAGTGAAAAGCTGTCACTGCAGCTTCCTTCCTGTAACTATAATTATTCATGCTCATATTGTGATAAAACATGAACTCTCTGTGCTTGAATATTTGACAAGAGAACTACCCATGGAGGAAGCTATACATGGAAACTTTGAACTTGTCTGATGCAGTGATTTGTTTCTTGGAACCACAGATGTGGCTTCAGACAAAGGACAATCAAATGTCAAGTGAGCTGTATGTCTTTGCAAATTTCAGTTGCAGTTGTCTGGTGATCAATTGCAATTGTCTGGTGATAAGTGTAGTTTCCAGCAGAGAAGGGCAAAGTTCTGCCATACATTTCAAGAGTAATATTTTAAACAATACAGTGTTCAGCCAAATTTGTACTCTAATCTTTGCCATGAACAAATGGCTAACACTGCATCATAAATTGAGTGATGTTAGGCTGGAGGCTTTCTTCTTTGCAACAACTTCTATTATTAACTAAAGTATATGTAGTAGAAAAAGGGGAATATTTCTCACCTCCCCCCTTTGAAAAGGCTAATATGTCATCGCATAGGAATGGCAGTCATATAAATCCTTTAAAAAGCACCTTTATAATTTTAGTCTGATATTTAAAATTAACAAACACTTTAAGTCCTTCTGCCACCAGTAGTAGCTGTGGATGGATAACATCACAATATGTACTCAGGCCGTGAGGCTGCAGGCACTGAAATTGAAGGTTTTGCCCTTTGTTTCTTCTGCTGTGACTGAGGTATAGTCTGATATGGCAAAAATACATGAACTATCTAATCAATGTTTGGCATGATTATAGCTAGCAATGGGTCTCTGCTTAATAAGCCTCTTCTACGCTCTCACCCTCAGCTGGGATCTAAATGCCTGTTTCAAACCTTTCATAATCACAGGCTGGCAAGCAGCCATGAGTCCTGGGAAGCCGGCTCTTGGCTCAGTGTAGAAATCCACCTTGAAATGAACAGAACTCCATCTCTAAGAGCAGAGAGGCAGAAATTAACTTGTCACAAATAAACCAGGATGAGCTATCAGATGAAAACTTAGCTTTCAGATGAAAACTTTCACTCCATCAGTAGTGAAATAGCAGCAATAAGGACCTTAGTGTGTTTGTGGATTTGCTATCTCTGTGTCCTCCATCTGTGGTGCTTCCAGAACACAGCTGGGGTTCCAAGCATTCTCCTGGTGCTAGGGAAAAGCTAAGCTTGGCATCACTGCCTGCAGCACACCACAGTAAGGTCAGGCTGACCTGAGCCCTCCAGGCAGTGGGGCTCAGTGCAATAGCTCAGGTTTTCTTCCACAGGACGGTGTAAGCACTTGCTGAGCCTCCAGTATGGGCATGGTATTGCTGCATGTGCATGGTGGGTAGTGGGTCCTGAGTGATCATCTGGAACCTCTGTTTGTTCTGTGAAGTAGCTGAGGTATACAGGTCCGACACAGAGAAATCCTGGTAATTAATTCTTTAGTCTATTGAGGTGCTTGCAGTACACTGATGGAAAAGATTTTAATTCAGGACAGGCAGTTCTGCAGATCTCCAAAGGAAAGCAGCATCCAGCCTAGAGGGCTGTTTGGGAGGCTTAGTTGGAACCTGGTGTTCTGTTGACCCTTTCAAATAAATTCACCAAATGGCCTGAAGCAAGACAGAGCTTTTCATCCTGGTGGCTGCCATTCCAAGGGAGTGATGAGCTGTGCCTAATGCCAGATTTCCCTGTTGTGTGAAGTTCAGTGTTGCGGTCACCCAGCCGGTGGTGGAGCCACCGGCTGAGTCACCCGTGGCGTTCGAGGCTGCGGCTCAACCTGCCTTTTCAATGGAGATTGCGGATTGGGTAGAGGACACCTCTTGGGACAGTGAGCTCTGAGAGGTAGGCAGGTTGAGGCAGTCTCCCGCCGTGGGCTGCTGTCCAGCTAGGTACCGTCCCCTCCCCTTTCTCCTCATAGATGGTTTAGATATTCATATAGTTGGTTTAATATTCATACAAAGCTGGAATGTTCTAAAGTTCTGTTCTTCCCATTGGCTTATTTAAATATGTCCCTCCTACGTTTGCTGCTTATTGGATACTGTCATCTCCCTTCATGTACCTCATTTGTCCTGTCCCTTGTTCCTCCCCTTACCCCCCCCCCTTAAAACCTGGTGCAACAGTTATTTCGGGGCTCGTTTTGTGGTTCCCGTCCTTGCGGAGAGTTCCCCTGCCCCCTCCAGGGCATGGAATAAACTCTTGGATTTACACCACGGGCGAGTCCTCCTTGATTCTTTTGCTGCCTCTGCGTCGCATTCTCATCATCAGCTGCTGCTAGCCCCAGCCTGGGCTTTGGAAATATCAACCAGCCTCGGAGCTGTCGTGCGAAGGCTAAAGGCATTGCCGTGCCGGTGCACACGCGCTTGTGCCACGCGAGATCCGTTTCCCAGGCACACGAGGACACTGTCGGCCATTGACCAGCCGGGCGGTCAAGCGGCCTGCGACAGTTCAGAAAGGACCACAGGAATCTGGGTGTCCAATCCCACCATGAGAGACCACTGATCTCATGGATAATGTCTCCTGTAAGATCATTTTAAACAAGTCAACATAGTGGATAACATTTATTTTTTAAAAATGGTCATAAATAGATTGACAGCTGTGCTTAATATAATGCAGGGCATGCCTTAAGATAAGGCTCAGGTCTCAGTGATATCAGTGGTGCTAATCATTAGAAAAGCTATTCAGCTGTTGCTTTTAGATTGCTAAATAAATTAATGTTCAGGAAGGAGAAAAAACTCACAGATTTGAAGAAAAGTTTGTAAATATGGTTTGTAAGGCAGGTAAAATGGACTCTTGTGTTTATAGTCTAACAATGTTTTAATCAATTTAAGAGTATCACGGAGCAAGGTTGTTTTTATTCTTTTATTTTGAAATGGCTGGATCTGGCACAGGTAATATTGCTGTAACAATGTAAAGTCAGAGGAGTAATATTACATGCTAGGTACCACAGAGCACTCAAAGCAGCAAGTTGCCATCTAAAATTTCTAACACTCTAAATATCTTTATATAGTTAATAAAGAGAAACATTGAATCAACCTACACTCTAATTAGTCAATATTATAAACACTTCTTCACATCTTAATTTCTCTACTTCTAACCCTTGTTTCTGTTATTCCCACTGAGTTAATTTTAAAATACTGTCAAAGGCTCCTGACTATGAGTCTCTGAAGTGGTTCAGGTAATGAACTTCTGATTTGACTGCTTTTTTTTCTGAATGGTAACATATGAAACAAGATTACTTCTTGCTAAGATTACTTACTGCTTAGCATGTTGTAAACACACATGATAATTTGCCATACACTTAAACACTTGAGCTTTTTTATGTGATAAGGAAATTTTTATGAATTATGTATGGCTGTGTAATGGAGGATGATGAAGGTTTTAACTTTTGCATCAGATTCCAATGTTGTAAGTGAAGAACCAATAACTACTGTGGTACTTGTGCTAGCTTTAAAATACTACAGTCTCAGCTGAGGTTCAAAGTGCAGAGACTGTTTTTCTGATGTATTCCCTCACAGGCTATCAGATGTCATGTCTTATGATTTGTCATATCCTTATGCCATTTCTTGGGAAGATGAGTAATATGACCAAATTTCTTGATTCACCTTATGGATAAATAAAGGTGTTCTTTAAATTTATTTTTGCAAGAATGCTTGATTGCATTATCTTACCTTAGTTTCTAGTCACTGGAAATTTCAGTATATTGTGGAAATTTTTTTTGAGTGAGACTTTTATAGAATAATTTTTTTTTTCTGCTCTAAAGCAGACCAAATATAGTATCTAGCTGAAACAGTCTCTCTCAAATATGTTTAAACATACTCATTTAATTATTTATAGCAAACTTTTCACCCAGGGCAAATGGAAAAAATGCAAGCCATCTCACTTTCAGAAGACTGGAGTTAGGACTCTGTCCTCAGATGTAGCCCAGGATTTCCAGTAAAGTTCCCTCTATTCTATCTAGGGTTATCTGGAATAAAACCTGCTATACTGCAGTCCATGTAATTTCATCCCTGATCAACGAAGGAGCACACCTCATCTGGTAGCACAGAAGTGCTGGGAAGCAGTGCCAGGGCAGCGGTATGAGATCTGCCATGTGGTCCTCAGTGATGTCTGCTGCTGACTCAACCAGTGAGGATAATGTTGTTCAGTCCATGTAATGGTACGCCCTGGAGGCAGCTGAAGCTGAGCTGAGTGAGCAAGAAAAAAGAAAGCATCAGTCCTGAGTTTCCTGGAGCAGGTCCTCTAGGGAGGCTGATTGCACTTTGAAGTTACCTCCAAGAACATTGTAAGAAAAGTTTTTGGACACAGACCTTAAGTTTCAGTCACAAATTTTAGTCCCCTCTTGACTGTTACACACTGCAAGAGCTAATTACCTCAGCCTCTGAGGTATCTGAAACAGAACTTGTCAGTGCAGTCTAGCAGTACTTCTCATTCCCCAGCCATATTTTCTGTTTCTATTCTCTCCCTAACCTACTCCATGGGGTCCCAACTCTACAAAATTTCTCAGTTGCCCCATTTAATATGATCTCAGAGTACCTTTTACTGCTCTGGCAGTAATCAGGATCAGATCCAATAACAGGAAATACTGCAGGTTGTGCACAATAAGTATTCCTTTTCTAAAATACATTAACTGTCAATGTTTAATTCAAAATCGTTCAAATTCAGGTAATGGTGAATGAGACCATTTGTCACTTGATCCACTTTCTCCATTCTAAGCATACACAGCTTTATTACTAGTCTGAGCAAACCGGAGAACCTTTGCATCACCGTAATCATAAAATACTTTCTTTTGTCATTAATTAGACACAACTGGGCAGGAAATAACACAGAGGCCATAAAACCAATGATGTATACTCAGCTTAAGGCAATAGATTTTTCCTTTGATTTCCAGAAACTTTTGATAGAGCCAGAATAAGATGTACTCTTTTTTCTGCAACAAATACTTCTTTTTATACCTCTTTTCCCTACCTTTCTTTCAGCTTTCTCTAGCCCATGAAATGAGACACCCAGTCGTGACAAGGAAGACAAGCAGTTTAAAGGCACTTCCCATACATACCAGAAGTCTCAGTGATAGTGTGAAAAGTGTGTAGAATGTGTCCAATATTTCAGACCTTTCCTTTTACAAGTTATGTTCAAGGGTGTTGTAAAGGTTCACATATGGAAAAACCTCCATAATCTGATGAATTCAGCTTCATGCTGAATACAACAGGACAGCCTAATGTGGCTTCTTGGTTGCAATGACTAGATAACACGGGGACAAGAACTGGGGCATAAGTGCAGGGGGCAAAAAGTAAAATCCTCAGTGGAGGCTGTTCTACACTGTTCAGAACTATACACTGGCATGTACAAAGTGGGCCTGTCAGGCAATTTTGATGCTTCTCCTTGCACTTGGACAGCTCACAGCAATGGTAGAACTGATGCATTTTTGCTAAGGACAGTGATAGCGGGATTTCTTGTGATGACCTTCATGGCCAGGCTGCCAAATCTGGGGGCATAATTATTGATAGATTTATATTTGTGTGAAACCAGGAATTATACCAGAACATATGAAACATCAATTCAGCATTGCCATAGGTCTATGAAGTCTGTGAATACAGTCAGGAAAAGTGAAAAGCCCTTCACAGCATAGGAGAGAATTCACATTACATTCAGCTGTATCATGTGCATGCACACAAAAAAATTAATGATTATACCTGTGCTTATAGATGCTTCACAGATGCAGAGCCACCATCATCTTCTCTAAAGAAAAAAACATTTTTATAACACTTTTTTGACCCAAACATTTCCCATGTAAGGAAAATAGTACAACTGAAGATCTTTAAACTATATGGTACAACCCTAGATCATAATTATGATGAACTAGTTTAAATTATAAGCTTTAAAGGACTAGATGGGAGGACACAGAGTGGCTGCCATATTGAACGTCTTTGGCCAAACCTCAGTGCTTGCTGGGAGCACGGCAGTTAAGACAAGGGCAGGTGAAGGTATGTTCATAGGCTGTGTGTGAATATGGTAGAGATATATTTTGACAGACTTGGAGAAAAGCTTTTGCTCTATGTCCTCTTGTCCAATACATCAGTCCAGGATTTTTATTTTTTTTTTTTTCCCCCCAGCAAGTTCAGAGGCAATAGAATTGACAATTTAAACAGATATTTTGGGTACTTTGAAAAGGACAAGTATGTTGGCAGACAAGAGTCTGTTGACAGATAGATTATGAATAGCAAGATAAGCTAAATTTAGAAATCAGCATTTCACAGTATATACATTATGGATCATTTTACACAGATTGTTACCAGCAGTGATTCTTTGTCTACTGACTGTTTTTGTATGTGATCATTCCCAAGTGTCACAGAACATTGGTCCTGGTCAGACTGAACAAGCGGAAATGGTGTGCATACATGAAAAGGAATTTTGTGTTCTGGCAGTTCTTATCATGCTAGTTTCAAAATGGAAAACAGAAAGAGACTGACATCTTTCTTTTTATTTCAAATACTTCAAAATAATTTTTCAAACTTATTTTCAAAATAATAATATGTCAAAGTAATTTTTTCAGTGGTCATTCAGCCCTGAGTGAAAACAGTGATCAGTCTTAGGATTTGAAATAGAAGTGAAAAATTATGTATCCCTAATAATTTCTGTAATTCTACTGGTACACATTTTCTCTACCAGGTTGTCTAATGATAGAATAGAAGATAATGACAATGTTTGTGTGTTTTATTTCTAAAATAATTATTTTGTTATTAGATTTGATAATACATGAAGTACGGTGTCAGCTGACAAAAGTGAAACAGAAAAATGGCAATTGTACAATCTTCATTGGGAGTTTCTTTACTGCACTGGACCACACATTTATCTCCTAAAATGAGAGGCTGTGTCATTGTTCAAAGCATCTTCAGTTCTCCCATGAATATTTTTAATTGATACACCTCTTCCTCCTAAATTGGAATTACCACCTGATTGAGTATTGTGGATGTGATCTCATCATAAAATACAGATTGCGGAGTGGTAATAATGGATCCACAAACATTATGCTAATTAATGAATGACATTTCATAATTATAGTTAGTGTATATTTCCAATTCTCATGGAGGTAGGAAAATTAATTCATTTTGTACAACCTAATAGATTGCAAGTTATCGCAAACATTTAAAACTTAAAAGATAAGAAAGAAGGAAGAAAGGAGAGGAAATGACTTTCAAAAACCATCTTAAACTTCAGTTCAGGAAGTCATAAATCTCCCTGCACTAATGATAATCCAAAAATGTTTAGTTAGGATAATAAAAATGTCTTACTTGCTACCATAACTTATTTTCATGACCTACAATAACTGTTATGAATGTTTCCCATCAGTACACATATATCTTTTATCAGTCTAGAATATATGAACAATGTTTGCCAGACAAAGCCATTAAAAGAAAGTAATAGTAGACAACAACTTGTATCAACAATTAAGCTTACTAAAAACAATGTAAGAAAAAGCAGAAGGAATTGAAATCTAAAGCAAGTGAACACATGCACCAAGAAATAAAATTAAGGATTTGAGAAAATTATCTGATTCAGCATATTCGGTAGTTAGTTTTATTCAACATTATTTTCTGAAATCAAATTGAAAAGCTTATTTAAAAAAAATGAAATCCTTTTGCAGCAGGATGTTTTCTCTCCTAAAGTCAAGTTACACAAAGAAGTTTGGTGTTTCCAAGAAAGATTAAAAAGAATATACTTTGTTTCTAATTGGCTGTAAACTGTGGGAAGTAAACAAAAACCTTATATTACATAAATAATATTAATGTGGTGTACAGAAAAGGTTAATTAAATTCTGTGGTTTCTTTCTCTGTATAGAACTGACTGAGATGAATTTTTAAAGCAGAGCTGGTGTGGTTTTTTTAGTTCTTCCATTATTAGCATTTGATCTACACTCTGTGACGATAAATGAGTATTCTTACTTCCATGTGGTGTTACGCCATCTCTCATTTTTGTCATGAGGATGTCATTTGATAGTACAGAGTGAAGAGAGAATTTAACAGCCATGGTCACAGTATGGCCTTCATGCTTGTGGCCAAAATGGTATTCTGCTGATATGCAGTTGTGCAAATGCAAAGAGAAGTAAGACCTGTGAAATAATCTTTATGAAAATAAAATAATAAAATAAATGGAAAAGCTTCAGTTGTATTTGAACTGTGTTTGTTTTAAGAAACAGATGGAATATTGGAAAATTCAATGTAAGAAGAATAACAAAAGGGATATTTTTTAATTAAGAAAGCTTGAAAGAGGAACAAAAAGATCTTTCTTTTTGGGAAGTGTTTTATAAAGACAATATTGATCATTAAAGTCTTTTAGAGATAAGATGGCTATTTGTCTTACTTGCACAAAATCAGTGTTAAGTTGTATTTAGAAAAAGGATTTTCAAAAGGATTGATACATGAATCCCAGATCAGACTCTGTAGGAATATTCTGGAGTGTTGTTTGTCTGTAGCTGCAAGAACAGGTAAAATAAACATCTGTTGCATATGGGAAAGGAATATTTGTCCTTTCAAAGATATAAAATGTGCGTGCATACACACATAAATAAAAAAGTGATCCTCCAAATTAAGCATGTCATAATATCTTATAAACCCCAGACATTAGGACCTAAAACTGTCGGCTTCTTTTCTCCCTCATTAATCTCAAAATATAACTCAGCTTCCCGCACAAAATTACTTGCTGTAGATTCAAGTAATGATTTCTGTCTAGTTAAAGAGAACAATAAAATATATTTCATGCTTCTCAGGCATAGTTTCAAAACAAAGAAGATATATTTTAAAACTGTATTCAGACAATTTATGACTGATCAAATCTGATGTTTATCTTCAACAACACAAACTAATTCAGAATCTATTAAAAATTAATTGTCATTTTTTCCTTGGAATTTTATAGTACTATCTTTTAAAACATATTCTGCGAGGGTACATTATTTTTAAATTATTTTTCCACTGAACAAAATAAACCTTAAAAAGTAGTTATTTGTATCACATCAGCTAGCTTGTGACTGTGATGGCCATGTCAGTGTGGCGAAGAATGAATGACTGACATTCTCAGTGCTGGAGAATACCAGAGGAGCCCTGTAGAGACTTGTGCTAGGACCTGTGGTATGATTAACAAATCATATTTTTGAAAAAGATACTGACTACAGAGGCCTCAATCTTTGTAGGCAATACAAAAATAATTAGGACAGTGAAAAAACAAAGTTTTGAGGACCATTGGAAAATGTTCTGATAGCACTGTATAAAGAGGGAAAAGAAAGTAAGAAAAATGACAAAAATGGCAGACTTGAAATTTTTGCATGCAAAGAAAAATACATAGAGTAAAAGAACTACATGTACACCAGGATGTATTTTAAAATGACAATTACTCTGCAGGTAACAGAATCTGAAGTCTTTAAAGGAAGATTGAAAATACCTGCTCAATTTTCAATGGCAATCCACCACGGAAATAAAATGTAAAATATATTAAGAAAAGAATTGAGAATAATTCCTTCTACTGTTAGCTCAGTGATGAAATAACAGCCTCAGTGCTTCCAACTTGTCTTATCTCATCTGCAAAATAGCCCAGAACTAAAAAATGGGTAGATCAAGGCTACTGGGGTGACCACAGATATACACCGTTTATGTATCCAGAAAAACTATGTTAATACATTTCAGCTTAGAAACGAGAAGATATTAAAAAGATGGCTAGCAGAACAATTTTCTGAGACTTCTTACAGTTTCTCATGATGAAAGAAGTGAGGGTACAAAGTGAAATTACCATACAAATTATAATTAAATTAAGTAACTCATTGCCACACCCTGTTGCAGAGGCCAGACTATAAGTAGGCTCAGAAAGTAATTTTTATAACAAATTAATGGAAGAAACATCCACTAGAGATTATTAAGTCTCTACACTGATGGCTCTAGAAGTCCCTAAACTGTAGATTGCTGAAAGCTGGAATGACACATGAGAGAAAGTGCCAATGTATCAATGGTCCTGTTCTTGTTGGTTTTTTTGCTAAGCATCCACAAATGGTCCCTGCCAGAAAGTACGTCAATTCACTTCCAGACTTTCATAAAGGCATCTTTGATTTAATCAGAAAACCTGTTTTCAAATTCTTAACAGTGTTGCATGTTAGGATATGTTAGGTCATAGTCTAAAAAGGTATACTTAAACAAAACTGAAATATTACCTAATTAATATCTTAAATATATTAACAAGAAATAATAATGCATGATTTAATAATCAAGTTTATTACATTTGTGTTAAGTATATGGTGAATATTTTCCATATTTGAAACCACGTCATCCACCAGAAACTGCAGAATTCCTAAGCCTGAAATACGTGAAAAGGCCACAGGAGTTTTTTTTACTTCCTCTAAGTTTTGGTTCCTCCAGTGTAAATGATAATTTCTGCTAGTTGCATCCTCTCTCACCTTCAGGGAATTTTTTTCATTAAAGTAGTGGTTTAAAAAACATATCATGCCTGATATACCTTCAAATGCAAACACAGTTCTGTCTACAAAACATAAATGTATATGCCAGGTTTAAATATAACCAAAAAAGATAAGATGGTATTTTAACAGAGAGCAGAAAGAATCTGTAAGTTATTTGCAGGAGTCACATTTTACAGAGGTCAAATATTATGGAAATATTTCAGTTCCTTTATCTCATCTGTTCGAAAATCCTTAGAGTATTTCTTTATCTACCAAAGGCAGCCTAACAAATTTCTATCTTCAGCACGCAAGACATACATTTCTTTTCATCAAAGTAAGAAATGCTCAGTTCTTGATATCTCACCTATTTCACACCAAAATCACTTCTTACCGAAGTTACTTCACAGTGTCTGAAGGTCTCTTGTCAGTGGACAATTTATCATTAGGCAATGACATCTGCTGTTTCTCCAGTATGATTTCATGTCCAAGCAATCAACATCTAGGAACGTATCTCCAGGAGCAGGTTTCTTGCCTACTGAAGGATCCACCCTGGTACCTGCAGAGGACAAGATGTTTTTCAGAAGTTGCAGAGTTCTTCCTGCTGAAAAGCCAGTAAAAGCACAAGAAAAACTGCTGTTATGTTGGCAAGCTCTTGTAGCATACAAATTTGGGATATAGTCCTTTGACCTTGCTGTGGACTCCATTTAGAGTTGCCATTTCTGAGAGTATTCTGAGAGTGACCAGGTAGGTGTGTGTACAGGACACGTCCAGGGGTTCATGCAGGGTAGTCAGCCAGCCTGGACCACAGCTAGGATGGCATCCATCTGTAATGGGGACATTACAGTAAAGCTTTCATACATCCCATAATCAAGGCAAATTGAAGCCAAAATGTCACCTTGAGCTAGGTTGCAGAACTGGAAAATGTAGCTGCAACAAAGACAAGCCATCCCATGGTTTCTTCCCCCACTTCATGAGACCTTGGGAAGGAGAGGCACAGTCCTACTTTCTCTTGATTACAAGCCTTTCGAAACATTGATTATTGGATTTGGTCCTTAAAATGGGATTTAGAAATTGGACATGTGTTTTAATTGTAAACATGTAAAGGAGTCAGACTTATTTTGGCCTTGAATCCTGACTGAGAAAAAAAAGAGTATTTTATATCCTTCCTTTCTTATTCTGACCTCCTGGGTCGTTCTCCAGGCAGTTCTGCGATATGAGTGTTGGTAAATAAAAGCACATGAACCACCATAGCTTGGTGTGGGGAGTGAAGACAGGAAAACTGCCAGTACACTATACATGAAAGGTAATTTCATTAAATAAAATTGGTAAATTCTGAGACTGTCTCAAATAGCAGTACAAAGAAAATAACATTTGCTAGAAATCTGACCATCCTTTTCTCAATGAAACTATTGTTCTGGTAGAAAAATAAGAAAATTATTAAAACTTGTAAAAAAAAAAATACAAGAAATGCTGACATAACAAGTTACAATTTATATGAAAAGGATCCTTTTTGCTTCTGCAGGGCATTAGAGTTCCTCATTCATTTCTCTAGTCTACAGTTGTTAACTCTGAAATAGCTCAAAGGATTTTCAGAATTTTAAAATCATTGAAAACTCCGCAAGAAAAAAAGTGAAGCAACATTTTTATCTCTTTCCCACCTGCTTTCAGCAGGTGTGTGCAGCCAGACTACACAGCTTTTATGCATTGTGAAGCTTACATGATTTAGACTTCATGGCCTACACATTTCAAATTGGTTTGACCCCTTCCTCTCACAGGCACACACAAGCGCACAAATGAATTTTTACTGCATTTTTCAAATCTGTGTATCCTCTAATTTATTCAGGGTTGTCTTTTAGAGTGGTTAAAAAGCATTTTAATTAACATTTCAGTCAGAAACCTTCCTAACAATTTTGTGGTGAAGAACCAAGCATAAAAATGCCTCTGTGTACATACTGCATATTTTGTTGCAATGTTCATATTTCTGGACATAAACTGACTGCCTGAAAAATTTTTCACACCTTGATGACTGAATGGCAAAAATGTTTGTATTTAATTACTACACTCTACTTTATTTGATTACTTAAAACAACATCCTCATAAATAAGGAGCCATCAAGGAGATTGAAGGTTTTTCTGCTTTTCCAGCCAATTTCTTTGTCCAACTACCATTTACTATGTAGAAGGAGAATTCTCAGCTGATTGCACGAGCTGAGGTTTACACTGTGTTCCTCATTACTATTCAGACATAAGAGAAAGACAAGAACAGAGCAGAAAGCAGACACACCCCAAGAACTCTTGGCTAATCTAAGATTTATGCAGCTAAACTGAAGCTGAACTGAAATTGAGAAATCCCAAGGCTATTTCATACTGTTTTGAGCCAATATGGCATATATGTTCTTGTAAAGGGAGAAAAAGATGTAATCTGTTTCTAGTTATTGTATCATTTGCTCTTTGAAACCAAACAGTTTTTGAGAAGAACTTGGACCAATAATTGCACAGGTGGGGCTGGTTTTCCTCACCACAAAATAGAACATTTTCCATTCATTTGAATTAAAAATTATTTTACATGAAATGGACATACCTAACAAGTGGAAATTGCTCAATGACAGTACATATCTACACCTCTGAATAGAATCATAGAATCACAGATTCATACAATGGCTAGGTTTGAACGGGACATTAAAAATTATCTAGTTTGAGCCCTACCACAATAATCAGTTACAATCAGTAGTTACATTCATTATTCTTTTTTTTTTTTTTTCTGTTCTGAAATAAACAGGAGAACAACAGTAAGGAGTAGGATGATACCTTAATTTAGATGTATAGGTGTCATTAGACGTATCAGTTGATAGCATTGTGAGAGGATTGGTTTTGCTGAGAAGACAAATATCTAAGTCTTTTTTGTCAATGATTGTGGTTGAGCAAGGGATGTTCATGAAAATGGCACATTATTTCTAATGTCATACTAATTTTCAGTATAAAACTGAAAGAAAAAAGAAAAAGAAGTTAGAGAAATTCAAGTTGAAAGGAATCCCTGTGGGTCCAACTCCCTTGCCAAAGCATTCCCAAAGTTAATTTCAACTTCAAAGTTTTACCACATCCCTCAGGGTCACATCCTGTCAAGTTCTGAATATTTCCCAGGACAAATACTCTAAAACCTCTTTGAGCAGAATTAATGAGAACTTTGAATCAGTCTATGCAAATGCAGATAAAGTGGTCAATACAAATAAAGTGAAAATGGAAAGGAAAAGAAAACAATATAAACTGCTCTGGAGAGGAAACTCAGCTTTCAGATCAGATTTGGTCAGCATTACTTTTGAAAGTATAGATCAAAGTCAGACTCAAAACCACATTTCATCTGAATTAATTCTTGGTTAGTTACTCACTAGGTTTTAGATTTGGACAGGAGATTACTCAGCAGCAATTTTGTGAAGCCATTTATATACATAATCACAGAAGGGTTGAGGTTCGAAAACATCTCTGGCCGTGATCTGGCTCAATCACTCTGATCGGGAATGGAAACCTGCTGTCACGGCTAGCTGACAGAAAGGAATGCACTTCATACTTCCTGTGGACTGACTTCTGTTTGAGAGAAGGGAAATTAAATCTGTTTTTTTAATGTTAATTAAAATCTTATATCTAGGTGCATCCTCCAGAAAAATCAGTGGAAAAGCTTTCATTATATTTGAAGAGAATGGGTTCATATTCAGGGCAAGATTTTTTAAAAAAAATGGAATCTGAGTTTAGATTCCTAGAAAAAGACAGTGGTACTTTTTCTTAGACTTTTATTCAGAATAGTTTTGCAGACTGAAGCAGATAGATATATGTGGTCATAAATTTTTCAGTTTGGAAACAGAAAATGTTCTAATAACTTTTGCAAGAGGTTCCATAACACCTTATAAAAGAAATAGGATGGTCAGAAAACCTAACTGGTTTTCAAAATGGGGTTTGATGAAATTATTGAAATGATTTATGGTCTTTGCATTACAGTTGTATATTCCTGCAATGTTGTGAAAGATTTGGTTCAAGTTCAAACAACCTGGATAAAACATTACTGAAAGAATGAAGAAAAAAATTCGCATTGTTTAAAAGAAAACCTCATGGGGTTTAGTTTTAATCTCAATTAATTTATTTCAGGAAAATGATTTCGAATGTGAACTGAGAGATCATACCAAAAAGAGGTGTCCCATAGTTAGGAAAATGAGCAAAAAGCATCCTAATAAAGTTGACCTGGATCTGATTTGAGTATTATTTTATTTATGACTTTTGTCTTAACTGAAAGACTATATTGACATTTTACAAAAACTTTTCTAAAAACTTCTGCTGCTGGACACAGAGCCGGAACTTCCCCAGAAGTTAGCAGGTGTGTTTCAAGTTGCCTGTTGACAGATTAGTAGAAGAAGAGCAGATGTGGCCTGCAAGGTCAGAGCTAGAGGGCCAATTGCTGGGAGTAAGCTAAGTGAATTATGTTAAGGATGAGGGAAGTAGCATACAGCAATCAACAGCACACAGAAGTGCACACAGGCATTGTTAATAGAAAGCGTTACACACCCTTTGAAGTATCTGCTTTTTGAGATGAACTTTGTTGCAAAAACATTTTGTGTAAACAAGCCTACTATCAATTTCAGAATAAAAATGAAAATATTGAAGAAATTTCTTAGGTGCTCCTTAATACTTTCCATCAAAGTATTTACTAAAGGAAATGTGAGACAATACACCCCAAGAAATAGACTGGTTTTTGATTGGCAATACATTTCTTTGTGCTTAGTAAGAATAATAATACAATCTATATGTTTGGCAGTTTCTCTGCTACTTTGATGTAAATTATTTTATTCTCAAACCCACTCTTGTGGGTTTTGAGGATTCTCGCTTCAGATGAAAACTGCCAGCTTGTGTGCAGACACAATTCAGGGCAGTGAAGACTCTGTCATTATGAATTCGTGCCTGTAGCATTCTCTTCTCATTCCTTGTATTTGTAAAGGCTGATATTTGCCAGATCCCCACTGTCTACGTTTGACAGACCTCTGTCTAGCTTACTTTGGAGGTTGTGATAGGGCTCAGCTTACAGCTCTTCCTATGAGGAGCAGCAATTTCGTCTGCCCTGTGTCTGCTGCCTGCTTGCTTCTGTCCAAGAAGATAACCTTCTGCTAACATTACAGCAGGGAAGTCAGAAAGGCACCTTTTCAAGAAGGTTTTGCATGTTAATGAAAGAAGTTATCTGAAGTCTCTGTACTATTTCTTGTTCTCATGAACCACCTGCCATGAAGGCACTGTATGAAATTAAAAATATTTAATTACCCAAACTATATAATTGCAATATAATGAACTTCAGCATTTTTAGGGCAGATTAATGTAGTATATAATTTTACTAACAGAAGAACATTTTAAAGTTTTAAATAATGGTTTAGAGGGAAAAGACACTAAAATAGTTTAAATGGTCTACTACGAATTAAAATTACATTAAACCATCTATTTAAAAAAGTGTACAAAACCTTGTTGTTCTCTCAGTTTTGAAAAAAGTTTAACCTATGCAGGGGTATTCAGGAATGTTTCCTTCTTACTAGTTCTACAGATTCATTCTGGGATATGATAGTGCTGATTTAACACTGGGACAACTGGGAGGAAAGAAGAAACCAGAGGTTTCCCATGGATCCCAGAACTGTATGATAATGGCGCCAGAGTTGGGCAGATATCAGCCTGCAGTAAAAAAATAAGCACTAAGGTTTGCATTCATGATGATGGGAATTAAGTGAGCATATTTAAGCAAGTGTCAGACTAGAGAAAAACAAGAATTCCATTTTGACTGCCTTTAAACAAGTGACTCAAGCTTTTCTGACTGCTGATCATATCCCACCTTGCTGAAATACGCAGCCATTGCTCAGATTTTAATTTTCCACAAACATAAGTTTGTTGAGCTTGTTTTCCTTTTATTAAGCACCGTTTTTTATTGTGTGTTTCTTTGTTACAATCCCTATTCAGAAGCAAAGGATTTACAATACTTGTTATTTACTCATACAAATGTTTTAAATAAGTAAGGTAAAAATCAATAAAGCCAATTAAGTTAGAAGATTCATATTCATTATGCAAAATAAAAAGAGGAATATCGAACAGAAAAAAAAAACCCTACTAAAGCCTAATCCTTAACATTTCATTAGGTGTCACATTTTAATAAAAAACTCAATAAAGTCAGAGAGTGCTATCTGCAGCTTAGTATATATCAAGTCACCTTTGTCTAGAGAGAATGTAATTGTTTAGTACTCTGGATATATGATTCCAGAGCAGATAAATTGCAAAGAGGGCTGTCACTAACAGCCACAAAGCACTATGCACAGGATAGCACAGGAGCAGCCTGAGAGCATTGCTCTGAGTAAGCTGTGCATGTAACTGAAGAGGACTCTATTTGCCTTTTGCAGGCCAGAACACTGCTGAGAGCACTCCTTGGAACACTTCTTCAAGCTGCAGTGGCTCTTTCAACTGCTACTGCATTCTGGTATTATATCTGAAAAAAATGCAGCTTCACTATTGAGATCTGAAGTGTCTAGATTTATGATTTTGTAGTTCCAGATGCTTTTTTAATCAGATTGCCTTCTCCTGAAAGAAAATGGGTTGCCGTGGTCTTTTTAAATTTCTTGTTTTTCCCTCAGAGGTAGCTTTGCTTGAAACACAGTTCTCTTTCCCATTCCACAGAATGCATGGCAAGAGTCCCATGGCACTTGTCCCATGACACCCGTTTCCCCTGTCACCACTCTATCATTTTTAGTTTCTCGTTGTCCATTTTGACCTCACTGGTTTCTAAACACATGAAAAAAGTTGTACTGTAACAATATGTGTGACTGAAAAGCAAAGGAGAGGGAAGAGGAGATTTACCTACAGTACATCAATTTCGGCAGCTTGTAAATGTGACCTAAAATATAGTTTCTAAAATTGTTTGGAAAATCAGGTTCCATTGAATAAACAAAGAAATACAGAATAATAAAAAGTACTTAAAAAAATAAAAATATGGAAGTATAAAGTGAAAACACGCTACTTACATTGTTTTTCTGGGTATTTTGACTTTTCATTTCCTAACTGGCCATTTCACTTCATTTCATTTCACAATCAAACATTTCTTTTATTTTTCAAATCTGAAGCTTTTAAGAGTAAAAGTAGGAACTTTTTCAAACCTTGTAAGGAAATATTTGTTCCTAGTGGAACAAAAATTTCATGTTGACTTCTATAAAACACGATAACATTTCAGGTTAGCCCAGACCAGGCTCTTCATTTTATTTGTTAAGTTGTTAAATCCAAATCCTATAATTTTATATGTGTAAGCTTCTGCCTCTTGCTGTCTTCTTGAGGTATATTGATCAATAAAAGCATTTATTAACTGTCTTGTTGCCAATTTTCTAAGGTAACAGGGCTGAAATCAATTAAATAAGTAGTCTTCACTAAAATAAATGTCATTGTCTTTAATTAATTTCTTCTAGACATTTTAGGGATTCTGTAAACAATGAGTGGCTTTTACAGAAAAAAAATGAAGTTTTAATTAGGTTTTTTTTTTTCTTTTCTGCTATATTTTTAATAAAAATAGCAATCAATAGCAATATCTTTAAAAGCACATAAACCAGCTACCTTATAGTGAGTGGGAACTGTTGCAAATGGTTTTCAGGCATGTGACACAGACGTCAAAAAAAAAGAAAAGTAGATGTTTAGGCTATAGTCAAATTTTATTTCACTGTAGTCAAGAGCTAATAGCATGTATTTTGGCATTCTACAATTAAACTTTTCTAAGTTGTTTATCTTGTTTGATTTAGTTATAAACAAATTTACCTGAAACAAATGTTCACAGTTTCCAAATTACATTCCTTAGAAATACATAACAAAAAATTAACATTACATCAAAAAAATCAGAAGCCTGTAAAGTGAAAATTCACCATTTTCTCCCAGTTTGTAATTAGACGCAGCACTGAAGAAAAGGAGAGAGAAGAGAGGTGAAATTTGGATCAACCTTCCTGCTCCCAACCACGCAAAATTTTGACAGAAAGTTAAATAGTCATCATATCTCTCTCCAGAGTATCCAAGTGCAGAGAGGCATGATGAAGGAAAAACAAATTCTTTTTGGTCAGAGATAATATGGGGGCAAAAAAAGTCATACCTCTTTCTGTAGAAACTACAGGCATAATCTCCTCTAACTAAATGTTTCGAAGTGTTGATTATAAGGGAGAGTCACAGGTGTTTAGCTGAGTTCTGAACTATCTGCTGAAGTGCTCTTCCAAGTCTTTTACTCTTAAAGCTGTTTTCTGCAACAATCTCTTTATCAAGATTTCAGGTCAATGCAGTTGAGTAACATACATATTCCCCACTTATAGCACTATGAAAGGAAAAGTTCGCATGAACTTGGGAGAAAGGGAGAAATGCAAGGGAGAAAGCTGAGACAGAAACAAAACTACCATTTTTTCCTGATCATACATACTGTGACCTTCATGGAATCATTTAAGCTCTGGTCTTCCTCTCTAAAGCAGGAATAACCTTCACCAGTAACCTGAAACGTATTGTTAATGCACTTGCTATGAGTTACTAAAAACCTATGGCAATGATGGGGGTAGATTTAATAGGAGTGAATGGAAAGAGAAATAAGTCGTTAAGGGGAGGCTGCCGTTCCCCTAATGCTGCCCAAGTTGGCGCAGTCTGCCAATGGCCTGGTACTGCACAGCTGGGCAGGCTCCATCACGCATCCCTGAAGGGGCAGCACTGAACTCATACCTGCCTGCAAAAGCATGTATAGCTGTCTCATGGTGTTGAGAGAGGGCATTAGACCTTACATTCACATTAATTCTATTATACTACTATAAGGTAGTTTCAAATGAGTGCAATTAGAACATAAGGGGGAAAAATCTATCTAAAGCATAGCATTAAATTTTAATAGGGAGTTATACTTGTCTGCATTTTCTAGTGGAAAGCTATTACTGCAAAGGGACTGGCCACTTTTAGTTTCCTTTAGGCCTTTGAGCAGAATATGGGTCTATATCATGAATTAACTAACTTTGAAGCAAAAGTGTGTTATCAAGATCCTTTACATTTTTGTTTAGGAGCCTGAAACTGTATGCCTCAATAACAAGTATCTTCTTTACATTATGGATAGCCAGAGTAATACTAAAAATGTGAAACATGTTTGCACCCCTAACTGTCCACAGTCATTGTGAAAAGGAGCATCCACTTTTTGAGGGAGGTGCCTGTCTGTAGTCAATCATATTAACTTCTGTCAGCTTCACTTGGCACATGGAATAATTCTTGCCTTGAACCTGCTAGATCTACTTGGATTAAATTGTCAGGAAGAAAGCAGTAGAGGAAGCCTACAGCAGATAATTTCTTTGCCTCCTTTAATGCTTTTAAAGTAAACTAGATTGTCCTTGAAAACAGACAGCCCACAGAGAACTGTCTCCTTGTACAATTAAAGCCAGTCAAGTGATGCTCTCTCTGTACTGTGCATTATCCAAGTAGGATCTGCTCTTATGCAACAACACTGAGAATTAAAGTATTCAGATCACACATTTTGACATACTGCCTCTACCCAATCTCCAAAAACTCCTTTTTTTTTCCCCCTCCACTTCAGTATCAGCATATATATAGTCAGAAGATCCCAAAGGTTGCAGTGTCTTTAGCAAAAATGAAAAAGAAAACCAAACCAGGATGAGGTTGGTAAATCTGAAGCAAAGACCAAGCTTCTGCCAGTCAGGTAAAGTGCAAAAATTCTTCCAGGTTTCTCCTGCTTTCCACTCAGACACTTCAGTGAGCCCTTATAGCCTCTTCTCACAATAACCAGAAAGAAGTTTGTGTTCCAAACATGGCAGTTCAGAAAGCTTTGCAGTCACAATATCACTTGAACTATTGTGCTTCACCTTCTCTTCCAGCAGGTGATAGATGCTATTCTCTCTATATTCGTTCAGGGGAACAAATCAGGTATCACCCTCCATTCCCATTTCCCATTTATTGAAAATACTTGAAGGAGATCACTTGGAAACCCAGTATAGTGCCAATAAATAAAAGGATGCCAGAGCAGACTGAAAATTTGGTATCTAAATCACAGTTCAACCCTTTCCCATCTAAGTGTGTTCAAACAGCATTCAAATGTTGATACTAACCCAGTAAACACACACATTCTTACATGAATCACAAGTGGAGCATCATTTGTCAGCCGGAAAAGCCATTTACTGATCTGTTTCCCATGACAGCTTTTCTACCATTATCATACTGTGTGCTATCTTACTACAAATCAAGAACTACCCCATTTGAATATGAATAGAGGTGACTTCAAAGACAGCAGGAGCTGATTTATTTAAAATATATATATATCTATTAGATGAAAAATTAATGACAGCATTTTCTTTCCAAGCCACAGAGCTTCTGGTTCATTTGGCCACACTCAGATTTTGATGCAGCACATTGATGGTCTTACGTACAGTCAGGCACTGTGCATCTTCAGATTGCGGCTATGCTAGGCAGCAACTAAAAGTAAAACTATGTTGAATTTCAAGTTAGTTTCCAAGATTCTATTTAATTTTGGTATTTTACACACTTTACTGCTTGAAGCATAGAAAGTTTCCCTTGCACTACCCAACTTGCCAGTCAGAGTTAAGGAAACATATATGTGAATCTAGTAAAGGAAAAATTAAAAAATTTACCTGGTTTCATTGCTAAAAGTGTTCCATACACTGTATGCCAGGGTATTCACTCTGCTTCAGATCTTGCATTCCTGCTGATCCCAGAGTCATTGAAAACACCAGCTAATCACACAGCCTCATACTCAGAGAAAGCCCATTCGGCCTCTAAATACACAGCCTCAGGTCTCACTAAAGCCAAATCCTTCTTTCTTCATAACATTTCCAAATTTTAATAGGCTTTTGCTTTTTAACCTGCTAAAGGTACTTTCTGAAGCCATTTTCTTGTCCTGACAGCACTCAGCAACTTCAGTCTCCTTGCATTTTCTAACAAGACCCTCATCCTTTACTTCCCCACTCAGCTTCCCATCCCTTGCATTTGCTGCACTGTCTCCTCAGCATCATCTAGGCAAGGATTTATCTTTTAAAGCTCTTAGCCTGTCAAGCCATAGCTTTTCTTTTCTACCAGAAATCCACTGAGACAAGACTGGGACTTATCTGCATGGGGCTTCTCATCACTAATTATAATAAAAAAGTTGTACAAAACAGGGATGTCAGTAACAGTTGGTTATGAATTTTTAATTCATCCATGACAGAGAAAAGAATCTGAGAGACAAAAGCATAAAAGGCTATAAGGTAGGTCTAAAAAACAATGCAGTTCTGTAATTCCAAGACCTGCTTCTTTGCTTAAGTCAGACAATAACACACAGCACAAGCCATAGACAATAGCCACTTCTGCTTACATATGTCTAAAATGTCTAATTACTTGTCTTTTGTCTTTACAATGCTTGGAAGGTAAAATGGATGTCTTTGGTAATAAAAGTTATTAAAACAGATTAAGCTGGGGAATGGCAAGGGAAATCTCTCTTCTGTGTTAACAGTCACAGGTGTGTGACCTCAGATATGCCTTTCCAACACAAACATGCTCCTTCAGGTGACTGCAAATCTTGAAAGTTACTTCCTGCTTGTCCCAGCTTCCAGGTTTTCTCAATGAAACACAAATATCTCATACTGGCATATCTGCCAGCTGAGCTCCTTATCCAAGCCCCTCTGTCACACTACCACAGCTGCAGCAAAGAGCCTGAGAGATTATGATCCATGGAGGCAGGAACAGACACATCCATCCTAATTGAGAATGAGAAAGGGAGTCATAAAACAAAAGAGAATATCCTCTTATATGATAAAAGTTATTAGTAGCACCCAGGTCATGAGGAGAAGAGAGAGTAGGGGAATGGCAGCGGCACTCTCTCAAGTGTGTTCTCTTTAGGAGAGGTAGAAGTGGCCCTTACCTCCAATACTGACAAATTGCAAAGAAGGTCATAGTGGAAAGGGAGGTATGTATAGACAAGAACAAAATTCGCATTGCCTATATATACAGCACATTGTGGGCTATAGCAAAGAATCTAAGATTAAAAAAAAAATGCAGTTAGTGTCATCATAGGTCAGCTAAGAAGTTTTTTCACCAGAAAAAAAATATACGTTCAGCCAGCTGTATGTTGTATCTAGGTATAATGCCAATACTGGAAATCTAAATAAGAGTGAAGATAAGGCACTAGGAAACTCTCTGAGCCACTGCTTTTAAGTCTTTGTG
Organism: Orthonyx spaldingii; assembly: GCA_013397795.1. Taxonomy (NCBI): domain Eukaryota; kingdom Metazoa; phylum Chordata; class Aves; order Passeriformes; family Orthonychidae; genus Orthonyx; species Orthonyx spaldingii. The sequence continues at coordinate 144,230 of VZTJ01000234.1, forward strand.
ACATTTAGCATGCAGCCTTGCCTTGCTCTCTCAGAAACCTCAAATTCCATCTTTTTCATGGAAAAGAAAGGGAACTGGGGGTGAGAATAATCCCTTTTCTGCTGCAAAACAGGTAATATCTTCACATTCTGGTAATCCTTCATCCAGTCTTCCCAATTCTCATGCAAAAACAATAATACACATAACACCAAAGTTCCATCTGTTAGCACGGCTGTTACTAGCTGCCAATTATTTTATGCAAGATAAATTGTGGCTGTCACATGTTCTTAAAGGAAAAAAATGAGATAAGAAAAGAATATTTTGTTTTATTCATCTCTGTTTTATCTTTATCTGTTGAAATACAACAGTTTCTGTTCTCTCAGCCTCCAGCAATTAGAGTCAGTATCTGAAATGCTGGAGATGGTTTCCCTCAAATCTTTTATTGCTTTTTGTGCTATTTTTCTATCAACAGCCACTTTTCTTGCACAATCCTTTTTATAAATATGGAATAATCTTAGGATTTTGGAGGAAGCAATTCTGCACCTATCATGTACATTTTAGCTTATAGACCAATTTGGGAAAACAGAAAGAAACACTTATTTTGAAGAATAACTGTTCTCTCCTTGCTAGCAAAACATATCTAATCTGAAACACATTGACTTGTTTTTGTAGTTACACAAAACAAATATAAAATTTAAAATTGCTGCTCTAAATGGCTCATACAGATATATTCTGCCTTTTTAATTATAAAATCATTAACATTTTATTTATCTCAAACTATTTTATTACACTGTTTTTAGGAAACATAGTAAAATAAAACAAAGAAAATGTTTTTTATTGTAGAAAAGTTAACTTTTGAGTAAGTTTCAAGGAAAATCCAGATCTATGTGGAAAACATTTTCTCTCATAAAAAGACAGAGCACTTTTTGAATCTTTAGTATCTTCCTCAAATTTTAGCAATTTCAGATACAGATAAGCAATCTTGTCATTTTCCATGTTGTCTGCATGTATTGTACTGATGTTTTTTAGGATTTTTTTAATATATTCTCATCCTTACTGCCTTCATAAAATTTCTGATTTTGTCCCCTGTTATCCAAAACCAGAATGCCATCTCAGATCTCAGACAGAAATTGATTATTCTGTGGTAGTAGTGTTATTTCTACTTCATTTCCTTATTTTTCTCCTCATGTCAAAAGAAAAAGCTAAAACAGGAAATCATTATTTATTTTCACCTGTTTCTGAGCAAATTGATATAATTTAAAATGCATTATAATATAAGTCTCCTCACCCTGCTTCTCTCAGTTAAAATAAACAAACATATTTATTTTTAATTCAAATAAGATGCTTAACATACTACAAATAGCCATGTTCCTTGCAAGATCCAGTTTGTTTTTAGAAAGGAAAGGAATGTGTCTTTTTATTAGCATCAGGCAGAATAGCACAAGCTTAGTCCATGCTCTCAACATATGTGAGTACTTCCTTTTGGTGGGGAAAAAACCTCTGGACAGGTTATGTCTATTATCCTCCAATTCTTGATCTTTTGGTGAAACTGCCACTCAAAATGTAGTTGTATTACACCTGTAAAAACACCAAGTACTTTGTGGATGCTTTAGATCAAAAGCTCGCAGTCCAACCTCAATAGACCTGGGTCTAGCTATCACAAGTGTGATGGAACTGGAGATCCCAATGGTGGTCCTCATCCAACTCAATAAATTGTTTTTTAAAAAACTGAAGAAGTAAAAGAAACAGTTGTTTACTGTTTTAAAGATCAGGAAGAATTCAAAAAACAAAAGCAAGAATTAATGACATAAACTAAGAAGTGAAAGGATGACATCACCTCATCACTCCACAGACTTTAAAACTTGCAAAATACCTGACAACAATGCAAGTATCCTCAGTCTGGACAGCTATTTCATTGCAAAGCCATCAAAGCCCTCACATCAAGAAAACAACTCGCCCCATAACACCCTTGAATTCAGTGAAAATATAAATCTTACGCTCACTACTGATGGTATAGCAACGTAGCATGCTGCAAATCAAAAGCTGGTTGACAGATTTTTGGCTGAGGATTCCTTGTCTTCTCTCTCAAGACATCAGTGATACAAAAGCTGTGTGCTACAGTTTGCATTGTTCAAAGTGTCTTGGAAGTATTTAGTCTTCAAGGCTTAAGAAAGCTTCTAAAGGTGGTCCAGACACACTCTCAAGTCTCAGAAAGGAGAAAACAAAATTTTAAAAAGACCTTAATTACTTTCTTAAAAACTCACAGCAGCTGAGTAAGTCTTTTGAGACATAGCTCCTGATTTCAGAGCAATTATTGTTTTTTCCTATTAGCAAATGAAAAGTACAAGAGCATTCTGGTATACTCATAGTACAGAGAGATCCCTTGGGTCAACACCTAGCTGTGTACTTGGTATAAACAACAGGGAGTTGATTTTTATGACCTCTGAGAATCAAGGCCTGAAAGGGAGAGACAGCATTCACCCAACTGCATGGAACAAAAGCATCTTTGCTAACCAGCTGGCCAGCCTGGTGAGGAGAGCTTTAGACTACGAATAATGCAGAAGGAAGACAATAACCCAGAGTCAGGTGAAAAAGCTGTGGATCTGCTGACAAGCAACCATTTCTCATCTACCTCCAGACAGGTACTCAGTCATGAAATTTATGGTAATTCTTTCTCTTTCTGCCAGTGAGTCTCAGTGATGCTTCTGCAGGGTGCACAACGAAAGTCTAGGATTTCCTGTTTTGACTTTAACTGAGATATGTGCATAGATCCCCAGACTTTTGTTACAATCTAATACACAGCATAAATAATTTTCAATTCAATCCACAAATTGCCTTTCTGTTCAGACTTAGGAGACTTTCAGTGAACAGGCACCGGTGCCTTCACAGGTTTCCCTAGTTTCCTTAGCATTTCTTGCAGTTAGTCAAAGTTCTGACACTTTTGATCTTATCACATCTGATATCCGAGCCTCCATCAAGTCATCTAAGGACTGCTTTGTTGGTGATCTGATGCTCAGATTTTGCAACTGTTGCTAGCAATATCAAATCAAGCACAAAAAAGAAAAAGAGAATGACAAGACGGTCAGTGAGGACTGAACTTTCAAGACTCAACAGAGTCATGTGGATTGACAGTTTTCCTCTTTCTCATGTAAAAGGACACTTACACACAGCTGAAGGCAACAAAGCTAGTCTGGCTTAGGCATCTCTGAAGGACTCTGCACTAGTTCTGTTTAAACCTTGAGTTGGACTAAGTACATCCACTGTCATTTACTGTCAGTTTACCCTGGTTCCTCGGTCCCTTCCAACTATTTGACCATTCTCTAATATCTTTTTGCAAACTATCATGAGATGTCTACCCGTTATCCATTTTACAGTACACCCTGATTTGGTTTTTTTATAATCTCTCTTAAAAGGGAAAGCAAACTCAATTAGAGATCTATTTTAGCTGCAGTTTGTTTATAATCTGTGAAAATACCTTTAGTTTCATAGTATCTCAGAAATTTTTAAAAATAGTAAATTACCCCTCTGCTAATTTTGCTTCCAGTAAATTAAGAGACTTGCATTTGAGAAATTTCAAAGCCTCTGCACAAAAATACAGCTATGCTTAAGAACTGAGTAAGACTATATGTAACAACTCTTAAACATGAGATAAATCTTTGAAAGAGAGAAAGTCTTCAGTAAGAAAATGCTAGTTTGTCGCTGCTGGACGGCAAGCTGTCCAGTGGCTTGCGTGCGACGATTGTGCTTGGCTTGGGCCAGACCGGCTCTAAAGCTGCCAGTGCAGCCTCTGGTCTGCCCTCAGTGCTCAAGCTGCCAGCCTCGCAGCCCCGTGAGCAAGCAGCTGTCCCGGGGTACAATGTAGCGGCGCAGGAGTAAAGGAGTGGGGAGGACTCTTAGTAGCAGCAGTCCCAGTCTTTACTCCCTGCCCTGGGGGACTGGTGAATGTAGCAACAGGAACTCGGGCTACCAAGAGCCCAGAACAAAGAGTACAGAGGGTTTTAAGGGAAACAAAAGGGGTGGTCCAAGGAGAGGACCAATGAGCAAACCAATGGGGAAACATTACATAATCACAAACACCCAATGAACATAAACAAGGGGAGGAATACATTAAATCCAGCCAACTAGGGTACAGACATAACAGAATTTTCTGGCACTTAATGAATATTAAACCTCAATGAGGGTGCAGGGGAGGAGATGGAACTTGGATTGACAGGCCTAAATAGTGGGCAATTCTCCCCCCCTGCCTTCCCCATTCCCGTCAGGGTCACTGTCTTGAGTGGGATAATTTATCCACTTGATGTCTTCATTTATCCTCATGGAGAAGGGAGGCGGGTCTGACTGGCTAGGCGTGCCAGATGGTATTTCAGCCGTAGGCTGGGCCACCACCACATTGGTTCATTTGTGTGTTCTGACAAAAAGAACATATTTAATCCAAATACTCAGAAAACACCCAAGATATCCAATGGCAAACTAATTTATGCTCTCAGTTACTGGCATGCCAAGCCAGTCAGTGTCTTATGTTACTGTTAGGAGGAATACTATTACATGGAAATACGTGACATTTCCAGAGTGAAAGTAAACACAGTATATTCTATACAAACAGGTCCTACAGACTGACACTGAGTTTCAGACTCTCAGGAACTCAAGCCAGATCTTGAGGGCTCTACCTGTGTCTTGTTTCTTTTTTTTTTTGCAGTACATAAAAATAAAAGATACTGATCAATCTGGTACCCTGCAGTAAGCACAAAACTACAGTAACAATTTAGCTGTGTGTGAAGACTCAATTAAAAGCATCTTGTTCATGTAAAGAGTAGCTTAATGTAAATCACTAAACAGTTGGCTGACTTTAAGTTTTCTACCCCCTTGCTCTGCAGCAGAGGGAGAATTGGGGCAGTTTAAAAAAACCCAAGAATATCTTGGAACTAGAAGATGGGAAAATGAAATGACTACCATTTGCACTTAAATACCAAGGACTTTGCTTCAAATTTCTGTAATAAAACACCATTTTCTATTAAAAGTTATATATCACTGACAATAATCCCTTCTTTTGGCATGTGTGTTCAGCAAGATACAATTAAGCAGTTACATCTCTCCCTTCTAAAATCTGTTTGACCACTTGCTTATTCTCATAGCATCGAAGTGCCAAACTCAGGAAAAACATCACACAGATCATTACGTACAGAGGAAAATGGAAGAAACATAAAGGTTTAGATACAGTTCCAAAAAGTTCATGTTACAGTTCCAAAAAGTCCACGTTACATTTTTCTTACCATTGACTAGACATGTCATTTAAATTTATGTAGACAGAGAAATTCTTGCATGTATTTCTCATGCTAATGTTTATATTTAAACATCTTTGTACATTTAAGTCTTGTAAATCTAAGGAATGTATAAAATGAAGAACTAATCTGGGTGGGTAGTCTAAGGCTGTGAGTTAAAGGCAGTCCAACAGGGGAAGTTTTTGTTTAGAGTCTGATCTTCTTTGGTATACATAATTTTAAAATATTCTTGATATAGGTCACATTTTAAGATGTTGTCTTGGAGGAAAAAGTTGCATAGCTTTGGGGAATTTAACTTTTGTTTTTTTCAGTATATGACTTTGTGTCTTGCTATTCTTCACCCTACCTCATAGAATGACAAGCTGCTCTCTGGAAAGCAGTCAATGTGCAGTGCAGAAGACTGATGTCTGACTCCTTTCTAGCAGGCTTTCACTGGGGAATGAGAAAAAAAAAAAAAGCCCTGAAAGGACAGGAGGAAAAAAAAGTATAACGTCATGATTAGGGTGACAGAACACTACCTAAGGGAATCATAGTTGCAGGGCAAGTCACTTTAGCTAAAGGTTTTGAATGTGCACTCCTTATTTTTCAAATGCTTGACTTGCAATATGCATCTAATCTACCCTCTGACGATGTTTGAATCCAGTCACATGCATAAACATTGTTCATTACTTGAGGTATTAAGAGCTTAAGTTTTCTTAGTGAGATCTGATTTGTTGGCTGCTTAACTGTACAAGCATCCATAAAGTGTAATTCATAAAGGTTAAAAACATTTTCAACTTGATGGAGAACACTGTGGTACAGAGGGCACATGGGATGGAAGATGTGTCCAAGCTGTTAAATTGTATTAGCCCCCAAAGTAGGCTGCAGCAAACAAAACGCCCTTGGTCATGGTCCCTGACCTGTGCTATTTGACACAAGCCAAAGTCATGACAGAAACTGTTTTGTTTTGAGTTTAAGGGATTGAATTCCAGTATTTCAGGATATCTTCTGGCATAGTTTAAGTTACTGGCATGGCAGGAGCTCCCAGTGCCTGGATTTGGACCATTATTTCCAGGACAACAGAAGAGAAACTGATACCAGCCTACCTCCCAGGTCAAGGCTTATACAAGTTTGTACCCAAAACAGGAAGCTCGAACTCTTTAAATCAACATTGATCAGCTTTATTTGTAGCATTGCTAAACATGATTTTCTCAGAAGTGAAGAAACCATTTCTATGCAAGTTTTCAATTAGGGCTACAAGCTCAACAAATGCTATTGAAGCGCTCTGGAGGAAACACCCAGCATGCACATCTTTTAAATTGCCAATAGGACAATCAGCTGAAAACAAAGTTGTAATAGACAGGGTCAGGCAAATAATGAGTTGTGCTGTAATTCTATAATTTACATTATCAGTCATAAATCAGTTATTTGTGATTATTACATTTAACAATTTTCCTAGACTACTAAAATTGTGAAGATAGGGTGTCTTGACACATATCAATAATGTTGTCATTTTATTATAAAAATGAGATCTAAATTATTTACAAATCCCTTGACTTCTATTGACTCATCAATAAGAAACAGACTTCAACACCAGCATCTGCTATTCACCATTTCATTGTGGTCCCTTCAGACAGATAAACTGATTAACCTTGATGGAACCCCAAATGCATTGCCTTCACTTGAAATAGTAAATGAATGAATTTCATTTATTCAATTAATTCTGGTTTTCACTTCAGCTATGTCCTTAAAAGCAGCTTTGACTTCTATTCTTTTACTGTTGACACGTTGTGAAATACTGTATACAGGGAGTCCAGAAAAAAAGCAAGCAAAAATAGGGCCAAAAACTGGTACTTAACTCTTCTCCTTAAAAATTCTGTTAAGGACAATGAGATTTTCATGTTACATCCATTTGACACATTTCTTTTCAACTGTTCCATAAACAATCATAAATTTGGTTTTTTTAAATTTTAAGACTGGTATCTCCAATGTTTCTTTTTCTATTCAAGTTGATACGTTTAATAAGTGTATTATTATCATAATTATTCTTCAAGAGTGAAGACAGATCCTGGATAATATTTATTTCAATAGGAACATTCCCAGGGAAATGACACTAAAAAACAATCAAACGAAAACTAAAGAATGCAAACAGAAATTTAAGATTTCAATTTATTTTATAATATTATTACTCATAATTTTGGTTTGTGAGTCATAACTTCCACTTTTTGCTTTGACATCTCCCAGAGTTTTTAATAAGTATCTGCTACTCTGTGGGAAAGAATTTCTGGTAAGCTATAAGCCCTGTTTATCTACAACTCTATCCTCTGGCATTGAGAAAGTCCAACACATAGTCGGAACTTCTCTGAAATTATATCGAAGATTATCCCATTAGCAAAATTTTACTGATGTTTCTTTACATACAGAGCTGTGGGGTGACATGTGGATAGATGTATATGAGCATATGTTGTCTGAGCAATTAATGATGTTGTTTTCAACTGCAGCCTTGACCTATAACAAATCAACCTTTATTAGCTCTTCTCAGTAAACCTGATAGGAGTATGCACACACAACACATGGAGAATCTTTCAAAAGAAATATAGACTCTGACAGGTGTATAATTTTCTGTTCAAATTGTTCAAGCACATCACTGTTGGGTAGGCACATGCCCCTCTCGGTCTTAATCTGCTATACCTATTCGAACTGGTGCCACCATTGTCACATCTTTTAGTATACTGGACTATAAATGTGATATTTTTCAATTTTACCCTGTTAAATGCTGCAAAAAGTGGCATAATTTTAGACTGTCACTTTCTAAGGAACAGAGTATCAACAGATTATTTTTCCCTGTTGTTGTCAAAGAACAGCAGGTTGGATGTGGTGGGTTCTGAGAACACACAACATGGGAGTTCTGAGAGAGAAACACAAAGATATACTTTTAACTTAATAGTAAACACTAGAGCATGTGCCTTCACTCACTGGAACTGTCTGTAGAGACAGTACTCCTTTAAAATCTGGAAAGAGATCTTTGAGCTCAACTTCAACACCTTGCTATAGGTCACATGAAGTACAACTGAAAATGTGAATCTGGTAGCTAACAGCACTGACTGGGCTGTGCACAAAAAATTTCATTTTAGATTTGAGAAAACCTCCCAGTAAAATCCGTAAGTTCTTACTGACATGAATATAAATACAGAAAAAAATGCATTTCCACAAAAAAGAACATTTAAATACATTCTTAGCTCAGTTATAGCAATATTTGCTAAGTGATCTTATATCCTTTTTCACTTACATTTTTCACCTTATCACAGAGCTGAAGCAAAATTTTTGATGTTCAAAGAAGTCAAATTTCTAAATTAAAAATTCTACAACAGCTAAAAGACAAGTAGGGAAGAAGTTGTGAAATGCTGTGATTATTTTTAATACTTTCTTTTTGGAATGCACAGCCATGCTGTAAATTTTCATCTGAGTTCTGACACTCAAAAAGTGTTTATGAGTCATATGAAATGCAAAAGGTAAATTAGCAGACAACAATCTGCAGACAGATCTATTATTCAAAATTTCTTAAAGTCTATGTGAATCTCCTATTGATCTTTATCTTTCATTGAGATTTATTTTTTCTCTTGTGTTTACACTCCTCATAGCATATGAGGAGCATTTAGTTGAGTAGTGGGTTGGAGAAGATGAACTATCAGCACTATTTCTAAAATCTGTTCTGATTGTTTCCATCTACATGCTGTCAAAAATGCTTAGTAAGAATAATTTGATCCCAAATGACCACATGAAACTAATTGAAAAATTAAAATTCTCTTACAGGGACCAGTATGTAAGTAATAATGAGTTAGGCAGAAACTGAAACAATACAAAATGATGTCCCTTCAACTCCTTAACTGAAAATCAATTTTTTTTTTACAAAAACATTGATTACAACATTCAAGATAAATCACTTATTAAAAATTTGAAATGTTAGACATGCTAAGCATTTTCTCACATTGCTAAGACTTTCATGGCTAGATCTGAGCTTACTGAGTGAGCCCACTGAAATCAACACTTCAGTTAATTTTATTGGTTTGCAGCAAGCTAATTATTTTTTTAAAGTCAAAAACTTTTACTTCTCCTATGCTTTATTACCTTGCCAGCTGAAACTTCCTCCAAAGCTCTGAATTCTGCTCACTGAAATGGAGAGATGTGCAGCATAATCTGTGTTGATTCATTGCAATCTGTGTTTAACATTGCAACGCAAAAAGAGAAACTGCAAAGCAGGAGGGAAGTGACATTGTTGAACATCAGACAAGAGAAAAGATCTTGTTTCTGAGTGGCAGCTCATTCCCTTAGCAGATTATTTCATCAGCAGAAGGTACCTATTCACTACAAGGTCTGGAGGTTAACACCTTACTTTCACTGCATTCCCTACCAGGCCTTGTTCCTTCAGCAGCAAGGTGATGATGCCTTTTCATTCCCAGTGTGCATTCAGCTTTCATTGTACAAATGTCCATGACCTCTTGACTATCACAGCAGGTTCATGTTAGGCTACAAGTAAATGCCATTCACATAAAAAGGAAAAAAAAGAAAGATGCCATATCCCTGGAAGTGTTCAAGGCCAGGTTGGATGGGGCTCTGAGCAACCTGGTCTAGTGAAAGATGTCCCTGCCCATGGCAGGGGGGTCTGGAACTAGATCATCTTTGGTGTCCCTAAAGACCCAGGCCATTCTATGATTCTGTGAAGAAACAGAAGCAGAAAAGGCCTATGAACAATAGTGGAAGTATTTATTAAGGGCTTACAAAAACTGTAAAGAAAAGAAAAGAGAAAAAATACCAATTTAATAACCATCAATTCATCTCTTGACATTACAGGATATTTGATTATCTAATTTCTTATACTTTCAATATGTTTCCAATTTAAATGGATCTTAGAAGGCCCTCACTATCAGGATGTCACTTGCACAATGTTGAGCAGTAGGAGCAGATTCATTTTTCTAATAACATTAGCTTTTCTTTACCATGTTCTTGCTTTCCAGAGGTTTGAGGGGTAAAAGTGGTGTAGGAATAGAACAAAGATATGTAATGAGTAAGGAAAGAGTCCTGACAGTCCATCTTCCAATTAACCAAAATTCTCTTTAAGCCCATAATGGCACAATCCACTAACATACATTTATGCCAAGGGCTAGTGAAAGTGAATTTACATTCTTGACACACAGGCTGGAAAGGTACAGTGAAAAACCTGAAAATCTGCACACAAGGACAGACCTTGCATAATATATATGCTTTATTCATTAGGATCTAACGCATTCAACTTGTTAGAATTATTTTACAGAACTGAATGATGAAATAAAATTGGAACAGTTTAATGTCTTTATGCTTTCTTTCTGAGTGAAAGCAGTGTTTTGAAGGCTAAAACATTTACATTTTCTTGCTCTTGAAGTACAATAGTGATTGTAACAACTCCACTGTAGACAGATCAAACCTTGTCATATTTCCCAGATCTGCAAATGACAACAGTCAAATAAAAATTGCATATCTAGAGAACCCTGAATGGGAAGCTGTAGGAGTGCCAAAAAGTAAAAGAGAGTCTGGATATCCCCTCACTTGTGGTAAATACATTATTGATGGCTCTAAGATTATGTTTTGTGGGAGTTGCCTCTGTGACTTCATACATCTGCTGTTTGGAGGATGGGCCTAAACAGTGCTGCCAGTTTCGTTTCCTGGGACAATGAGTGATGTGGATAATGTGGAACACAAGCAGCCTATAGATGGTTTTATGCATATACATTGTCCTAGAAAAACAAAGTGCACATCTCTAGCTCGGTACTTTATCATAGAGCTGTAATGGTTTCCTTCTCATCACTCTTGTAGATGAAAAATACTGGTTACAACTAACACCATTTTCATTGCATAACTACACTCTGACAGTATGCTTTGTGCTTCCTCAAGAAGTTTTCATTCCTTTTTCCTCAGCTAATGTGCCCTTTCTTGAAGGGCAATGCAAAGCAGAAAAGGAAAATATTACTTTGAGTCCATAAGAGCTCCTGCCATGAAGGCTTTCAAAATAGCTGTTTTATGCACTGGGAGAAAGCAACATAAAACTTTAGGCTCTTTTTCATCTAGGTAAAATATGCCTATTTCTCTGTCTGCTGCTGATTTATGAATGGTAATAGTGAGAGCATTATAGTGGCAATGAAATGTCTGTGATGGCTTATTGACAGGAAACTCTCCATACACAAAATCAAACTTTGAGACTCTAATGTGTGTCATTGGCCACAGGAGACAAAACCCGGGAAGAGTTGAGGTTTTCTTTTTTTCAGATGGGGCCTCAGAGCAGGTGCCTCTAGCAGTCATTAAGCAAAGTGAATATATGATTAGTCTACAAAAAAGTTGGAGGAAAAGAGGATTAGGACTTCAGGCCCAAAAGTATCGGTCTGGTTGGAAATTTTATATTCCCGTGGTATGAGGAAACAGATATGGGCTGAGTGGTTTCACCAGTGAAAAGAAAAAGGCCACTGAGCTTTGTTCACTACCCACAATAGCCACTGTCCTTTTTGAGAGATTCTATAAAGAGCATTATGCCTTTATAGCTTTGCTGCTGTTTTCATTCTCCTTCAAAACAAACCAAGTGAATGTACACTGACTCATGTAATGATGAACTGACCCACTTCAAGGTCTCACCATTTTTCTTTCTCTGTACTTGTGAACATGAAACTCTCATTTTTGATGGTTGTTTATGTCAACCAGTATACAAAATATATACAAAAGTCATATGACCATTATTTGCAGTTCCAGCTTTTTTTCCCTACTACCACAGAAGAGCACAAACAGAAAATGCCAAACAAACCAAATCAGTGAATTTTGCATGTCAGCTAAATAACATTTGCTGATTGAAGTAGATGGGGAATGAAAGCACCAGAAGCAAAACTTTATTCCTTTTTGGCTGAGGAGTTTCTTTTCTAGCTGTATCATTCCAGGTGAACTTTGTGGAAAAAAAACCCAAGGGTTTTGAAAAGCCTGTGAATGCAACCAGTTATTCCATACTTTCATGCCTGAATCCCCAATATTTAAAATCCAAAACAATGTGTTTTGCAAGAGGAGGATGGATGTTGCATATGTTGTATGGATGCATTTTAATACTAAACATCAATAAATGACAGGGAAAATGGCAACTGAGAAGACTAGAAAAATGCTTAGATGAGTTTCCACAGCAATTGCATCCTGCTAAAATATCCCTTGTGCAAAAAATATCTCAGCATTTAAATGAAGTGTGGAAATAGCTAGGTTGTTTTCTGCTTTACAGTGTCCTGGGTATATTACTCTGATCAATGTAAAGTAGAACCAATCTTACTCCTTTTGAGACTTCTCACCTCTGTGGCAGTTTTAACTATCCTGCGAAATATCTTTTTCAGAATCTGCTTCTGTAACTTGATGACATGAAACGAACCTTGAAAGACAGAGGAAAGTCAAAGTATGAAATGTGGGTAAGAGGGAGAAAGAAGGGAACAACCTAGAAGCCCTAAGAACCAAGGAGAACTAGTGTAAATACTGTTTCACAGCTACTTATCATCTTTCCTGACTTCCTACAGACCAAAATATGAAAAACACACCAGTGCTGATCCACGTGGCCTCACTTATATGCAGTTTAAGAAATAAGCTTCATTTTCTTCATCATTTGACCCTTTCTCTGTCCTGCATTCACTTTCAATATTTCTGCACTTTCGTTCATTACAACCCCCAGCAATTGCAGTTAAAAATTGTTCCATGTATACTGGTAATGATTTTGAACAACCCAGAGTAACCTGTCTTTCAAAACTGCCAGTTACTCAAAGCTTGATTGAAACCCACTTTGCTGTTGTTTATCAGTGTTTTACAAAGGCTAAAATTTTTTTTTCATGTGTGATTGTGTAATGTTTATATAGAGATAATAAGAAAACAGAGCTGCTTTTCTTTTTTTTTGTGAAGGGAGGTGTTATGAGTTGTTTTGCAAGTCTAAATATCTCCAAAATGTCATGTATGTCTGCTTATCAGAATATTTCCAGATACCTTATTTTAAGTCTTTCATTAAATTAACATATATTTTCAGAGCATAAACCAGGAATCAGCATTTGTGGTTTGCTAAGTCAATAAAACAGACAGTGAAGTATTATCACAAAAGGTGCTTGATGTCAGGATGTTTCACATTTCACGCTGAACCAAATCACATTACCCAGGGAATGTAGGAAACAGCTCCATTCAATTTGTCTCCAGCATGAATGGGAACAAGCTGCTCTAGGTATATTCTTGAAGCAACCTGAACCAAACTGGCCCTGCAACCACAGTCTGTCACAGCTCCAATGGTTGATGAGCTGACTGGCAGGATCTCACTTCTAGGACAGATTGGTGTTCCCGAGCCACATCCCAGAGGGTTCCAAGACTTTACCATTATCCTTTTAGACCGCAGCAGGGTGGCTGTGACACCGTTTGTGCACCAGAGATGTAGGACTTTGCCTTTGGACTGGGACAGACATTCATTTTCATTCAGTGGCAAGTCTCTAGTTTCCCCTGACAATCTAAGTCCATGAAAGAAATTACCTCTCCAAGATGATGCCATTAACTTGAGAGTGGGTACAAAAAATGTGCTTGGCCCCTCAATCCTAGACCCATGGGGACATTTTTCAGTGACTGCAGCTGTGTGAGTTCATGGAATTTCTTCCTCTGTTTATTTCTTTTCCTTGTTTAATTAGAAATTGCATAGCCATAACTTCTCTATAAAATTTAATGTTGTCTGGAGGTAATTGAGGTTTATGCAAATTTTTATGACATACTAATGGCTTGAATAGAACTGAAACTGAAGACTATTTCATAAAGGAAACTGAAGACAGCTAATGAAAGGTCCCTAGAGTCAGCATGGAGAGAGACAAGACTGCCTTTCACAATATAACTCTAAGCTGAGCTAGTCTACTTTCATATATAACATTTAAACCTTTGGTTATTAACAAAAAAAAATAGTATATAGCTATACTTTCCCATACAATTCCTGAGCTGAACTGGTGGTAGGAGGAAGGACTTCAATATATTAATTTTCTTCAACGTGCTGAACTTTTTCTATCACAGGATGCTCAGACCATTTGGAATTTTAATGCCTGGAAATAATGCCTTTTAGAAGTGCCAAAGAATTTTGGGGAATTAATTCCTATTAGAGCAGGTGAGAATACAGTACCCTTGGGAAAGATAATGTATAACGGTTCTTTGCCTTTGCATTGACCTCTTCATAAGAAAGCCATCTGATCACCATCTTAACATTTTATTACACAGTAACTAGTCACAGAAATCCTTATTTCTATGTTTTATATTGCTACTGAACTGTGCAAGGATCAAAAGCAATCACTTTTAAAGGAACTGCAGTCATTTCAGCCCCACAATATTTTATCTTCCCTGCTTTCTCTTTCTACTTTCTTCTTCCATTAAAACATTGTTATTGTTGGGCTTCAAAGTCAGTGGATTTCAACTAAGTAAAACCATGTCTTTCATCACAGAAAACTATTCTCTTCAATGACCTGCAGATTTTTATGATGATTTACCCATCAGAAGAGGGGGAGAGGAAGGAAAAGGGTATTCATCTAGATTTATAAAAGTGATGATTCAGTATTCTGGACACCCTTAAAACAGGTCTCAACAAAAAATTGACTTTCTTTTGATTTCAACAGGCTTTGACTAAAACCCTGTATGAGCAACAAATATGCAGTGTGTATTTAATTATTTTCTAATCCAAGTCTTGCTAGACTCAAAAACCTTTCTGCCTCTGCTTAGGATAACTTTCATAGGGAATGAAGAGTTTTCTCTTTTGCACTTCAAATATTTAGTTTACTTGTCCACACAATTTCTTAGTAGCCTCCAGTATGCGACCCCAAGAAGGAAAACTTAGCAGCTGCTGGAGCACTTAGGAACTATAGAGGTAAGTTGAAAAGTATTTGAGGAGCAATAGTAGTTTTGCAAACTAACTAAATTTTTCCTTCTACTGGAAATACTCCCTTTGAAGCTGGAAGCCATGTGTATTTAAGAGATGGAAGGGGAAGAAAATGCTTTGAGTGTCCCAGAGACCTCTGAATCAATAACTGAATATTTGTGACCAAGGCCAGTGCTCGCACTGAAATTGCAATGGAGTTCTATGCTTCAGATCAGAGCACTCCCAGGAAAAAAACAAGAGAGGATTTTCTGTCTCCATAGTTAAGCTATTTCCATTGTAATAACTGACAAGACATGGAAAATTTACACATATAATTTGTTTGCAAATGCATGCAGCCAGAGGAAATGTCAATATTTTACTATAGAAAAACCCTATTAACAATATAGGTAAGCAAAATATTTAAAATAGAGCAAAATAGCATCAGGTAAGAGCTTTAGAATTTGTGTATGTATGTGCAGGACTCATATATATGAAAATATATTAATTTTGCTATTATAAATTATCACCTATGTAGGAAGAAATGGGGTTTCAGTACTGGGTTTGTCTGGTGTTTTCGGAATTCTTTTTTTCACAAACCTTACAGAAATTTGATTTACAAAATGTTTGTTTCCGTTTAAGGATTCTCACAGTTAAGAAAAAAAGAAAAGTATGTCTCATACCTGCCAATATGAAGACAAATTAAAATAATACTTCAATAACAACACTAGATTCCATTGAAAGAGTTTCAGTGAAAACATTTATTTTCATTTTTACAT
Organism: Orthonyx spaldingii; assembly: GCA_013397795.1. Taxonomy (NCBI): domain Eukaryota; kingdom Metazoa; phylum Chordata; class Aves; order Passeriformes; family Orthonychidae; genus Orthonyx; species Orthonyx spaldingii. The sequence continues at coordinate 160,150 of VZTJ01000234.1, forward strand.
TAGTCAGGGAGGAAGGTTTTTTTACACTACCAAAAGAAGCATAAGCTTCTGATTAAAAATACATTTCAGCAATGAAATGAGGCAAGTGAATCCTTAGGATGCTAGTACCTCAAGGATTTTCCTTTTTTCTTTTCAAATTACTCATGCACAGGTTTTTCAATTTCTTTTGAATTTGAAAAGCAAAGCTTATACTAAAGAGACAAGACACAGTAGTAATGACATCTTACTATTTCAAATTATTAAGGCTATTAAGACTTTTTCCTTTAGGATGAAGTGCTCTCGTGTGGCAGAATTTTGCCATTAATTCAGGTGGAGGAACACGTACACCGGTATGATTGCATGCCTTTGACAACTGCTTCATTGCTTCTGCTTCTAACCATCCCCACTGACCCACATGCAGGGCTGTACACAGTAAATCCCTCAGCAGAGGTAGCTGACTGACTTCTCAGAAATCAGCACCCTGTTGAGTTGATTCAGGGGGCTTTTCATTGCTTGACTGTTATGACATTGCTACTGACTGCTAGCCTGAATGTCACAAGAAGAGTTATGCCAGAAAGTTTTTTCAGAGCTATACTTTGACATGTTGCTGTTATATTTCTGCAAAGTGTAGTTGAACTTGCTTAACATATGTATCTGAGCTGTTTGGCTGTCTTTGCCACCTTTCTAACGTTCTCTTGGTACTATGGGCAGTTTGTAAGGTCTGTTTAAGGCAAATTTAGCTACAGACATGAATTTTTCTTGCTATAGTGACTTCAGAGTACCAATACCATCTCAAATATAGAGGTTTTTGGTAAAGAGGGTGTTTATTTAGTGGCAATTTTGGGGGGTAAGTGTGGGGTGCCAAGGGTTTTGAGTATTTTGTAGCTCTGGATATCTACTATATGATATAACTAAGGCATAGGGATTATGAGGTCTACAGAATGTTCTGTCTATGAACATGATAGAAGTTTCCTTTGTTGTAAGAGTTTGCAAAAGAAAAGGATTTTTTCTTTCTTGTGTACATCATAAACTACCTCTATGAGCTGTTTCTAATTCTAAGCTTTCTGATTTTTTTACTAGCTGAGACCAAGTTTATTCAACAGATTTTCTGTGATACAAAGTATTCTTTATGAAATACAGTAGTTCTCTTTCTCAGGTTTGTCTGGATCAAAGCTAGAGGCTTGCTGATTGTGACAGGTTAGCTAAATCTGCAGAGATAATAATGCAGAGTGATATAAATTACAGTACAGTATAAATTACGTCATTTTTATCTGTCTGTGGTCTTTACTGTAACATTGGTTTGCTACAGGTTGGCCAAGAGTTTTCATATATATATTTCAGAGGCTCTTTTTACAATAATTAAAAGTCAATCCAATAATTTTTGCAATGCTAGAATAAAATCTTCAATTAAAAAGTAATACTTTGTTCTATTAAAAAATTTAGACAATTCCTCTTTTTATCCTTGCTGACTCCTATAATATGGACAGGTGTTACATAATTAGTTGTCATCTAGCAAAATTACAAGATCAAGTTTGAGTTTTACATTCTTGGTTTTTAGCACTGTAGTAAGTATTTAAATATTGAAGACTATACCTCATGTAAGAATAACTGATCATAAAATATTTATAAAAGGGTCTACTCCAGGAGTATGTGAACAGATCATTGCATCAAATCCTCATGTATACAAGCACATGCTGGACATAACTAAAACTTGCAGTGTTGTTTCTGAAGCTCTATTAATGCTTTTCAATCTGGTGACATAACCAAAACATTCAATTTTATTTCTGATTTTTTTTAGTCTCGTGAACTCTAGTATCAATTGCCATTTTCTCCATGGTTATCTATTCAAAGCAGAACTATCTGCCTCCAAACTTGTTCTGTGTGAACAGAAATCTAGCGGATTTCAGATCACCCACAACAATTTATGTGCTTTCATTATAATGATCTGCTCAGAATTATCAGAGAAAAAAAAAGATGCATTGCCCTGAAACTTCCAAGGTTGTCTGCAGGAGACTCAGGACACAGTTACCAGTAATCTCTGAAAGAGTCCTGTACGCAGGAAAAGAGAAAGTAAATGCACTTTAAAAGCTGTCACAAGAGGTTGTCTGAAGTCTTTATGGAAGCTGACAGTGTAATAACATCACCTGCCTCTTGGTGAGGATGGAGTGGATAGGCCTTTTTTTAGAATAATGCAATGCATGCTAAAGAGGCACAAGTTTACAGCTCAACTAGAAAAACATGAGCTGCATAGTTGTTCAATAGGTGACAATCTGTAGGATGCATGGGGACAGATGACATTCTCTATACATAGCTTCTGTTAAAACATAGCGCTTATTTCTGCTTCTATAATAAAAGAACTGAAGCACTTCCATTTAACCATGCTAAGAAGTAGTCTGCAGCAGAATTTCCAGGAGCCCACCAAATGAGGGAAAAGGTGGAAGGCTTAAAATGAACAGTTGACAGCACAGAAGTCAGTTTAGATGCAAGGAAGAGTAGGACGTTCATGAAGATTTTGGGAACAGGAGGAAGAAGAGACTGTGCAATGATTTACAAAGAAGTAAGGGCTATGAGGACCCTCTAGCTGAGGTTGCTGAGTTACCTGGTGTGTCTCAGCCTTTCTTCTGGAATAGAAATTAGGTGATGAGTGTGATTATGGGTTTGCTTTGGAGTACATGGAGGAATCATGGGATGTTTCCTTGACCTTGATATTTGCATAAAGAAGCCATTTGGTGATCTCTTGCTGAGAATGTGATTTATGTGTTGAATTAGCAGAGGTATACAAATATAGCTTAGCTGTTGATAATTTCTTAATCTCTGTTGTTTGCAGTATTCAGACAACTTGAACAATACTCTAGAATCCAAGCTGAGAGCCTGATGAAGTTCATCATTCTCATAGTCTGGGGGGTCCTGGATAAAAGAACTGTGAATTTACAGGAAAAAAAGAGAAGGTATCAACATAAATTACAGGTTATATGTCCATGCATTCTGCAAATCCCCTTCATTAGCACTTGTTCAGGTATTCTGGCCAAGAGCTTAATAGAATACAAAGAGAGAAAGGAATTAGAAACCCATAAAATTATAGTAAGGTAATAGTTTATTTTCAATCAAAAGAAAAAACTCTCCACCATATATATGGATGATGTGTTTGTTTTCAGCAATCAGTTGCCTTGTTGGTTTTGCAGAGGAATATCAGATTCCAGTGTATGATTACAAGTTCCCTGGAGGGAGGAGTTCCTCCACAGGATTGTTTAATATTGTGTCTCAAGTGTACAATGAGAATACATTGACAACTCTTAACGCTTTGAACTCAAAGCAAACTATTTTAGCACAAAAGTCTTAATACTCATGTCAGGTGTTATCTGGAGATATTTTATATTATCACAAAAGAATTTTGCATCATGCATTCTGCTGCTTTAAAGTCAATAATTTTTTAATGAACGCTTGGGTGCCTAGATACAAAATGGCATAGTGGCATTTTAAAGACCTTTTGATACATTTGCATATTCTACTTCTGCTGCATAGGTAACAATTGTAGGAGTCCTTATTAAAAAATAAGATAGAAAAGAACAGTGGTCAGAATATTGAATAGTCTTACAATGCGACAAAGTGGGAGTTTTTAAAATTTATTTTATGCTCTGTGACTTTGGAGGAAAAATAGGACTTTTGTTTAGTTGAGGTTTGTGTGTCCTTGGTGACTACTTGCTATTTGTTGGGTTTTTTTTTACTTTTCAGACTACCATGAAAAATGAACTACCTTAGGCAGGGGGCAGGGGAAGAAAAGGTCAGTAAAACAGAGGTATATTGTACACTCAGTATCAAAGACTGCAAAAGAGTTCAAGCATTATGGGATTTTAATTTGCTCATTAAACCAAAGCATCGAAAGAAAGCATTTTAGAGTTCTTTTTCATGGTGTTTATGAAGAAGAAAGTTTATTTGTGAGGAAAGACTTATTTTTCTAAATGAGATTTTTGACTGGTCTGCATGAAGAATGCAAGCAGTATGTTAGCTCACTCGGGAACTATCAGTTTATGCACAATAGAAATGTGTGCAGCAGACATGCAGCCATGGAAACTGCATGTGTCAGTCTGGGATGAAATTATGCATTTTATGTGGGGATGGGTGAGTTTTGCATTCAAATGAAGAACAAAACACTTTATCAATGGCACAGGGCATGCTATTGCAAAGCATTCATGTTGATTCCTTACTAAAATTGCTTTGTTGGCACAAAGTAATTGCTTTGCATTTTGAAGTTTCCAGAAAATATTTAGTGTGCACATACTACAAATGAGTCTGGTAGTATTTTTCCTGCATTTTTTTTCCATAGGGTTGTGACAATTTCCATAGGTTGATACTGCAAGGAGAATTGTACTTGCAGAAGAAAGTTTTAGCTAATAAATCAAGACATTGAGCAAGGATTTGCAAGGGCTGAAGTAAAGCATAAATCTGAATCTGGCAAAAGTGCAGTGCTAACTTGGACAATAAAAGAACATGTGGATACCTTCCAGGCCCCATAGAGATGCAAACATTGTGTTCTAAACCAATTGCCACTTCCTTGAAATAACACCTGGTGTTGTCAGTGGGAATCACGAGGCAGAGAGTGTTCCTCAACAGCAGAGTGTTAAACACCAGCAGATTTTCTGGGTGAGAAGAAAAGGGGCAAGCCCCCCAAGAGCTATCATAGGTTCGTGATGACACTGACCCTTGGCAACCTGGCCAAGTATCTCCCATTCATGGGGTCATGCCTGTCTTTAGAAAAGTAGTGGGAAGAGAATTGGAAAGTGAACATTGGAAGACTTCTCCAGAGAACTGCACTTCATTCAGTCAGGTCTGTCTTTTTCAGAAGCAATCTGGGACGGAACAAATCCCAAGTACTTCCTTATTTTCTTCTTTCCATTTAGCATGAAATAAAAAAGTATTGAGGAAGCTTGAGAATTTCAAATGGTTTCAATTGCATGTCTTGAAAATTATTTTTTCTATCTGTGCAAGACTGAAATTTAATGACTCAAACAATTTGGGAAAGCATTGGGTGCTTTGCTGATGATGTTTGTGGTAATAGGCCAGGTGCAGAAGGGTGCACACCCACCACCAGAGGCTACAAGCTGGAGTTTGAGCCAGACAAAGGAAAAGGCTCATAAGAAGCAGATTCTGCTAGGTAAGATGATGCTTTTTATAATGCCAATGTCTCCCCTTACACAATCTTAAACAAAAAAATTTTATGCTCAGGTGTAAAACTCCTCCACCCCCCTCCCCAGAAAGTACCAGGACATTCAGAAATAGGCCTGAAGATATTCATCCCTTATAATGGAGCATAATTGGTTCAACTACACTGATGTGAGAGGCAGCTGTCATGTCTTTGAATGTGTCATCTACCATCAAAGGTCCCAAAATGTACCCAGACTAATTTCTGGAAGGACTAGACATGATCCACAGTGTTGCATCAGACGGTGTAAAACTTCACCACACCCGCCCCACGCCCATCCCAGGGAAGGTACCTGGACATTTCCAGCTGAATCTAAATGTATATTAATCCACTGAACTGTATATTCCATGGGCTTCTTCCACCCCTGACAGATCAACACTGTGGCCATCACTTTGACCAATGGACATTGAAATTGCAGCAAACAAGTCTCATTGCTGGATCCACAGGTAGTGATGCCATTCTACTGTTATCCTTTCTTTTCCATTCTTTCTTTTCCTCCAAAATGACTTTATTTTTATGCTTTTTTATGGCTATATTTCTACAGATAATAACCAAAATGACTACATACTTCCTTTCCATTGCAATCAAATGGTTTTGAAATAAATCTGCCATATACACATTTATAAACACCACTCATTTAGTATCATTTCATTTTAATCTGTCCCAAGGGATCTATTACTAAGAAGAGCCTCAGTTACCCTGCCATCAGGGGTAGGTCGTAACACCATCTCTTTTTCTGATTCTTTTCTGCGGGGGTGCCGTGCAGTTTGGTTTCGGACGGTCGGGGTGGATGGAGACGAGAGATCTCTGGAATCTGATCTTAGCGCATGAAGTTTATTGTGGAAGAGCGTGGGTGAGAGGGACTNTCTAAAATCTACTTTGTGGACCCTCTGATAAGTTGGGAGGGTCTGCTCTGACCCTTGGACCTGTCTGCAAGCAGAAGGCATTGTCTCATCAACGAGTGGTTTAATTCAATCAGCCATGCCATTGTCTTTCAGTTGTTCAGTAACTGGGGTTTGGTAACTCAAAGCTTGTTCTCATTTCAATCTCGCCTATAGTTTCTATATTCTCAGCATCTTTTGCTAGGCAATCATATCTATAAGGTTTTCCTATTTCATCTTCCCAACACTTTTCCTATTTATTTTTTTTCTTTTACCATGGAAAGAACTGTAACAGCATAGGCACTTCATCAAATTACTTTAATATTAACACTTTAGCATAGTCTAGAGCCTATGCTTTCATAGAGGCAGTATATGCTTAAAACTAACCTCCAGAGCAGTCGATCTCTCAGCAGGACAAATTAGAAGTTGAAAAGGTTGCTACACTTAATTAGCTACAGAAATTGAGCTAATTTTTATTGTGAAGAGAAAAAAAAAGACTAAAGCCTGACAGTGGTCTGAGTGCATGAAATTCTGCTCCAAAAAGCCTTTACATGGAGCAGGTTATTATCAATAGTTATTGCTAACACTTACTAGGAGCAATATTCCTATGATTTGAAGGTTTAGGAGCCGGAGCACATTGTTCACACCTCAGCTACTCATGAGTTAGTGTCCTGGAGAAAAAGCACTCTTTCAGATTCACCAGTGAAGAAAAGGAGCTGAATGGCTTATAGCCCTGTTTTCTCAGAATACCTGTGGGGCTTGAATACTGTACCTCATGCTGGATGCTGAGCCAAAGTCCTGTATTCAGTGTCACTGAAGACACTATTGCAACCTTGGCAATAAACAGAGAGTAGCTTCAAGAATTGATACCTTTCATATCAAGGACTTGTTAGGGGTTGTGTTAGAAGAATCTTTGTGTGGTGAATTAGCTCACAATGATTTGCTTTAATTTTTACAGAATCACAAATATCTGATAGAAAATGCAATAGATGTGCATCACTTCAAGACTCTGTGGATAACATATTTTTTAGTAATAGTTTCATCAGCTTCATTCTTGATTAAGTGTTTCTTTAGAAACAGTAATACTATTTCCTCGAGTGTGCCCTATGTCTAGGTGTGCTGCTTTTGAATGGTGTAGAGATAATTCTCTTCACAGTGGCTAGTATGGGTCTGTAGGTGTTTTATTTGTGCTGAAAATAGTGTTCTTATTGCTAAGCAGCACTTGCACAGAGCCAAGGTCTTTTCTGCTGTTCATACTGCCATACTGATACCCATGGAGATGTATGGGAAATTTGAGAAGACAGAGCTGGGATAGCTGACCTCAGCTGGCCAAAGGGATATTTCACACCATATGGTGTCAAGCTCAGTATATAAAGAGGGGAAGAAGGGGGGAACATTTGAAGTGATGGCATTTGTCTTCCCAACTCACTGTTACAAGTTTTTGTATTTCACAGAATATGCTTAGTTGGAAGGGACTCATCAGAAACCAAGTCCAATTCCTGGCCCCTGTGCCAGACACCCCAAGAGTTACCACTATGTGCCTAAGAACTTTGCCCAAGCACCTCTTGAACTCTGTCAGACTGTGCGGTGACCACTTCCCTGGGGAGCCTGTTCTCAGCTGTGCCCAAGCACCCACCCTCTGGATGAAAAACCTTTTCCTGTAATTTAACCTAATTCTCCCCCGACTTATCTTCATGCTGTTTACTTGAGTTCTGTCACAGGTCACAAGAGTAAAGAGATCAGCACCTGCACCTCCACTTCCCTTTGTGAGGATGTTTAAGACCACAATGGCAACCCCCTTAGTCTGCTCCGGGCTGAACAGACCAAGTGACCTCATATGTTCCTCATATGGCTTCCTCTCCAGACCCTTCACCTTCCTCATGACCCTCCTTTGGATGCTCTCTAATAGTTTAATGTGTTTTTTATACTGTGACACCCTAATGCACACAATTTTCAAGGTGAGGGTGCCCCAGTGCAGAGCAGAGTGGGGCAATCCCCTCCCTTGTCTGGCTTGTGCTATGCATTGTGCACAATGCTGTGCTTGACGCACCCCAGGACAGGGTTGGCCTTCCTTGCCAGGGCACTGCTGACTCATGTTCAATCTGTCATTCCCTGGTCTATATGCACAGCCAGGGTTGCCTCATCCCAGGTGCAGAATCCAGCACCTGACCTTGTAAAACTTCACAAGGTTAGGGATTGTCCATATCTCTAATCTGGCCAGGTCTCTCTGCAGGGCCTTTCTACACTTGAGGGAGTCAACAGTGCTTCCCAATTTAGTGTCATCAGCAAACTTACTTAGTATCCCTTTGAGTCCTACATCCAAGTTGTTAATGAAGCTGTGGAAGAGCACTGGGCTGAGGATGGGGCCCTGTGGAACCCCACTTGTGACAAGACACCAGCCTGATGTCACCCATTCACTGTAACTCTCTGTGCCTGACCCGTGAGCCAGTTGCTCGCCCATCGCGTAACACGGTTATTCAGCTGTGGGATGGACGTTCTGTCCAGGACACTGTGAGAGACAGCACCAACAGCTTTGCTGAAGTCCAGAAAGATTTTATCTACTGGATTTCCCAGATCAACTAGATAGATTACCCTGTTGTAGAAGGAAATCAGGTTGGACAAGCAGGACTTTCTCCTGTTATACTGTGCTGGCTGTGATGGAACCCTGCTGACCTGGAGATGGCTGAACTATCTGCTCATGGGAAGCAGTGAGTGAACTCCTAGTCTTGCTTTGTTTTGTGTGTGTGGCTTTTGCTTTACCTACTAAACTAACTCAACCCAGAGTTTTCCCACTTTTACTCTTCTGATTTTCTCTGATGCCACTAGTGATGGAGTGAGCAAGTTGGCTGTATGGTGCTTAGTCCCTGGCTGGGGTTAAACCACACATCGCTAGGTTATAGCTACATGCCTGGATAAAGCTGTGGTTACTACATGTGTCAGTAGAAAAAACAACATATTTAAATTCAGCTGGCTCAGTGATAATAGTAGGAATGATAGCTTTAGCTCACCACAGCATTAGGAGTGTTTTTCTGAGGTCCATGTAATTTGTGTCCCAAACATGCTTTTGCACATACGAAAGCAGATGCCACTGTACCTTCACCAGTACATCTGTATATCCCTATGTTATACTGGGATTTCATTATGTGATTCACAGCACAAATGACGCCTATGACGTGCTCTGTCCCTACTATATGGGCATGTGTTTGCAGATGGGAGATAATTCAGAATCAAAGCCTTTAATAAGGAAGGCTAAATGCCCAGCTCTGTGATTCTAGGATGATCCTTCCATTTACCTGTAAAGTGTCTGAAAGAAGGTGGCTATGTTGATTGCAATGAGAAAAGTAATAGGGTTTTTTTGGGTTGCAAAATGGGATATCTGCTACATAAATGTTGCTAATCAGGGACTGTTAACTAGCGCATTTACATAATTTAAGTACTAATACATAACTTAAGCAGGGATAATTTGTCTAAGAATCTTACCTATTTCTTTCACAAAGCATTAGCAATCATTGCAGCCTCACCAAACACAGCACTATTTATTCTTTCTCAAGCTATGTAAAATCACTCCAAATCATGTCTGCTCTTTACCTGTAACAAGAATAATAGCTTAGGTTGTGATAATAAAGTACAAGAAATTTACAGGCCTCATTTCTCTTGTAGGATAACCTTTAAAAAAATTTGTATCTAGCCACTTATTTATTCTGATGGATATTATACTCGGAATGTCGCACTCAATCAAGAAACTGAAAGCAGATATACTACACAATAAATGGGATGATACCAAACTAAAATACAGTCAATTTAAGAAAATTACTCTTAAGTATTTTGAGGGGCTATATTTTTGAATACTACTTCCAATTTTTCTAGAATTATTATTATATGCTTTTGTGGCATTTTCTTAGTTTTAAATGTTCTCCTCACTCCTGAAGCTTTGTGAAAAACTCTAGCAAACAAGGCAGAATATTGACTGACAGACCACATATGTAAGACAGAAATTGATTTTCAGTCGATTGCATAAATGAACAAAGTGAAATAATAGACTGGTAATGTTATGAGTGGTGTGGCATGGAGGAGGAAAACATATTTCAGACAAAAATTATGATTGTTAAGTTGATAGCTTATGATTGGCATGTTTTTTTCAGCTTTGAAAGAAAATTATTTCAATACTTTACCAGGAACACTAAGAAAGGAGAATTGTAATTATTAAAAAGGTAAGCAGTGGTAGCTAATCTTGTATTTCAAAGTGAACAGATATACTTATTGTTTTCTTGAATGCACGGAAAGTAAATTACAGTAGTGGATTATTTATATTAATTTGATTTCTTAATTTATATATCTACAGAATTTATTCTTTTCATTCTTTCCTTGTGTTTTCTTGGTTTCTGCTTATGCTTTTTCTTTATTTTTTTTCTTCCAATGGTCCTTGGTCTATACTTAGCTTTGCTATTTAAGCCATAGTATTCTTCTTCGAAGCATGTTGCTCTGGGACATATTAAAGCAGGGATATAGATCTGAGCTTCACTGTCAAGTGTTAACCTACTGTCACCTTAAAAGAATGAGTGTAGTTTAACATGTTCTAGTTAAAGTATATTCTAAAATTGGATAATTTTTCACAACTGTTCTTTATTCCATAGTCTGTGATAAAAGAATAAATCTTACTTCTAAGATGCCTCTTATTTAGATCTCAGCATAGATAAAATTAAATACATGCAAACATGTTTATGAACTAGCTACACTTTTTCATGTTTCTCCCTTTATGTCACTCCAAACTCCTTTTAAAAAGTACATTTCCTGAGCAAGAGCAAAAGGTACTATATTCCAACTAAATTTCAGAACACTGGGTGATTACCAGGCCACTATGAAGGTTAAATGATCAATCATTTTTGAAACATAAGGATTCTCCCATTGCTTAATTTCCTCATTTAGGGATTTGGTCAGCAGTTAAAAATCCCATCCTGCTTATGATTACGAGCCCTGTAAATGTAGATCATAAGCATAATTAAATAACAGACATTTAACATATCCTCTATATCTCTATATCCTACTGGAAGAACATTCCTTCCTTTAAAAAGGTTTATCTCATACCCCTGAATTGATACAAATTATTCCTTAGATTCTCATGATGAATCTGAGTTGAACTATAAATATCATAGGAAAAAAATTCTGTACAATTCAAGCCCTCTGATATAATTTAAATGGAGAAACAATTTTGATCCCCACTTGAACCTTAAGATTATTTTGTGTGTTCCCAAAAGATTTTTGTAGCTTGTATCTACCTGTTTGATGTGACATAGACTACAAAGTCAATCCAGAGTTATCAATCTCCATGTCCAAACAAGTGTTAAACTGTGAGAGAGCTTTAAACTAAATTTGAAGGGGGACAAGGACATATCCAGGCTCAACAGAGATACACTGGGGGAAGGGGAGAACTATAGCAACCACCGTAGCAAAAGGAGTCCTAAGAGGTGATACCTCCAGCAAGTAAAAGCATCCAAATTGTAACCATAAGACAGGATTATGGGATATCCCTTTGCACCCCCACTGGAATACTGGCACGATCAGATATTTCTATGAAGTTCTTGTACACCAATGCCTGCAGTGAGGGGGGAAAGGGGGAACTGGAGATCTTGGTGTATTCACGAGGCTTTGCAGTTATGGAGGCACAGTGAGATAGCTCACATGACTGGAAAGGGATCATGAAGTGCTACATGCTGTTTAGGAGACACAGACCAGGAAGGCCCAGTGGTGGAGTTGCTTTCTACGTGAAGTAACATTTGGAATTTATTGAGCTCTGTTTTGGGATGAATGGCAACTGTATAGTCATACAACTTTTAGGTTAGAATAAAAGGGCAGACTAATAAGGGTGACGCTATTGTGTCACTGTTGTGGGTATTTGCTAGAGGCTGCCTGACCGGGAAGAGAAAGTGGACAAGGCCTTCTACAGACAAACTGAAGTAGCCTCAAAGTCACAGGCACTGGTTCATGGGGGCATTTTAACTATGCTGACATCTGCTGGAAAGTTACATAGCAAAGCACAAACAGGCCAGGAAGTTCCTGGAAAGCACAGATGACAACTTCCTGTTGAGGAAGTAGTGGAGAATCCCAGAAGGAATGATGTGATCCTCAATCTTGTACTAACAAACTAGGAAGGCCTTATTGGAGATGTGAAAGTTGAGGACAGCCTTGGCTTCAGTGACCATGAGATTGTGGAGTTCCGTGTCGGGTGAGGAAGAAGCAGAGCAGAAAGTAACATTACAACGACTGAGTTCAGGAGAGCTATCTTTAGTCTCTTTAGGGATCTTCTTTGAAAGAATCACATGGAAACAGGTCCTGCAAGGAAGAGAGGTCCAGGACAGCTGGTTGATATCCTAGGATCACTTCCTCTAGGCTCAAGGATGATGCATCCTAATCAGCAAGAAATTAGGCAAAGGAGGCAGCAAGAGACCTGCATGGATGAACAAAGAATTCCTGTCATTACTCAGGCATAAGCAGGAAATATATAGGAGATGGAAGCAGGTTCAGTCCACTTGGAATTAATATAGAGAGGTTTTCAGAGTAAGTAGAAATGAGACAAGGAAGGCCAAGGCCCATCTGGAATTAAATCTTGCAAAGGACGTCAAGGAAAACAAGATGGACTTTTCCAAATACATCAGTAACAAAAGGAGTATTAAGGACAATGTGGGCCTGTTACTAAATGGATGGGGGACCCTGGTATCAGAGGATACAGAGAAGGCAGAGTTACTGAATGCCTTCTTTCCATTGGGCTTCACTGCCCCAGGAGACCAGGGTAAAGGAATGTCAGAAGGAAAATTTTCCCTTGGTCAAGAAGGATTAGGTTAGAGAATGCACAGGGAAGCTTGACATCTAGAAGTCCAAGGGGCTTCTTGGACGCACGAGATGCACCCGCAAGTGCTGCGAGACAGCTGGCAGACACCACAGATAGGCTGCTCATAGTCATCTTTGAAAGGCTGTGCAGCTCAAGATATGGGTCTGAGAATTGGAAGAAAGCAAATGTCACCTCAGTCTTGAAAAAGGGCAAGAAGGAGGATCCAGGGAACTACTGTCCAGTCAGCCTCAGTTCCTGGAAAGGTAATGGAGTGCCTCATTCTGAAGGCCGTCTCTATCCACATGGATGACAAGAAGGTGATCAGGAATAGTCAGCATGGATTCACTAAAGGTAAGTCATGCTTGACCAACCTGATGGTCTTCTATGGCCATCCAACTGCCTGGATGGATGAGAGAGCAGTGGATATTGTCTACCTCAGCTTCAGCAAGGCTTTCAACACTGTCTCATAACATCCTTGTAGGCAAAGTCAGGAAGTGTGGACTGGATGAGTGGACAGAGAGATGGATTGAGAACTGGCTGGATGGCAGATCCCAGAGGGTTGTAATCAGTGGCATATGGTCTAGTTGGAGGCCTGTCACTAGTGGTGTTCCCCAAGGTTCAATCCTGGGCACAGTATGGTTTAATTTATCCATCAAATGACTTGAATGAAGGGGCAGATACCTCCTCAACAAGTTCACTGATGACACAAAGCTGGGAGGAGCAGCCAATACCCCAGAGAGGTGTGCAACCCTTCAGAAGGGCCTCAACAAGGTGGAGACATGGGCAGAGAAGAACTGTCTGAAATTCAACAAAGGCAAGTGTAGGGTCCTGTACCAATAATCCCATGGATCATCACAGGTGGGGGCTGACCTGCTGGGAAGCAGCTCTGTGGAGAAGGACCTGGGGGACCAGGTGGACAATAAGCTGTCCATGAGTCAGCAGTGTGTCCTTGTGGCCAAGAGGGGTCAGTGGTGTCCTGAGGTGCATCTGAAAGAGCATTGCCAGCAGGTCGAGGGAGGTGATCCTGCCCCTCTACTCAGCCCTGGTGAGGCCTCATCTGGAGTGCTGTGTCCAGTTCTGGGCTCTTCAGGACAAAAGAGACATGGAGCTCCAGCAGGTCCAGCAGAAAGCAACAAGGATGATTGACAGGAGCCTGTTCAGCCTTAAGAAAAGACAACTGAGATGGAACCCCACCAATGTCTGTCAGTATCTGCAGGGAGGGTGTCAAGAGGATGGAACCAGGCTCTTGTCAGTGATGCCAAGCAATAGGACAAGAGGCAATGGGTAGAAACTGATGGACAAGAAGTTCCACCTGAGTACAGGGAAGAACTCCTTTACTGTGTGAGTACACACTGCAACAGATTGCCCAGAGAGGTTGTGGAGTCTCCCTCGCTGGAGATATTCAAAAACCATCTGGACACAATCCTGTGCCATGCACTCTGGGATGACCTAGTTGAGCAGGGGGATTCAACCAGATGTCCCACTCTGGTCCCTTCCAACCTGACCCATTCTATAGTTCTGTGATCATGGTTCATGTCAGAGCTACTTCCTCGCCCTGTTATCCATTTCAGCACTGATTTGACATGCTTCTTTCACATCACAACAAATCCTCTAGGCGTAACTAAAATAATAATTGTCTTCTTTTGTCTGGATTTGATTATAATCTCATTACGTTAACTGGATAGGGGATTTAAGAATATCTGATCTGCTATAAACCTATACTGGAATAGACTGGTTCATCTGAGGTTTGAGAGGACAGCTATAATGTAGTTAAGCCACTGGTGAAAGGGGAAACATCAGGCACCAGTGCTGGAAAAGGCCAGGCAGGAGGTTAGCAGTGGAGCACTTCAGTAACTGTTTTGAGACCAATCTGTTTAATGACATGAACAATGTTTTTAGCTTCTTACCAAAAAGTGTCTAGGTACTGTCAACAAATGTTATTTCACTTAGAAAAAGTTGGAAGATCTTGACAGTTCATAAGAATAAAGGAGACAGAAAAGCACAAAAGCATATAAGAAAGAGCTGAATCAGTTTCAGGCCAAGCCAATATCTGATTTTGAGGGAATGGACCCCAGTCTCTGCTCCTACTGGAAGGTCTGTTCCAAAAGCTCATTTACATCCATTTTTGAATTTCTAGTCTGTTTTACATCAGTTTAAAACATTTGGTCTAATGTAAAAAAGTCTGATAATCAAATAGTACCACATCCCACATACACACACACATGTCCCTGCCCATCATTTATTTCTCCCAGGTATTTAAAGGGAGTAATCCCCTTCTGGTTTTGTTTTTCATGGACTAAGAGGCTCTGTTTATTTTCAGGATCATCTCCTAGTTTTCTGTAGTTGTTGAAAGTTCCCTCTGTCCTTTACTGACTGTAGACAATGAAAATCTGTTTAAGTGAATGAGATTTGCACTGTTATGGAGTACTCTAATATCTCCTTTATTTCTGCTGAGATACCTCAGCTGTTATAGTCTAGGAAAACATTTGCCTTTCTCACAGCTGGACTGCACTGAGGGCTCATAGCAATCATCTGATCAGCTAGCACATGTGGATCCTCTTTCTCCAGAGATCACTAAAATGCTGAGAAATAGCCTAAGTAGAACATTCTAGCAGTCCTATGGTTTTATGATATCTATGTGTAGCAAGGGAATGAAAAAAATTGTATTAAGACCATTTCTAGGAAAATATAAGCATTAATGAAAACACCATGGAAGGCAGTTTCAAACCATATGGCCTAGGTTTTTAAGTGATTTTTCTCTGATAATTATTTCTAGATGTAGATATTGTAAATTATTCCTAGTTGTTTGTTTGTGTGTTTGTAAAAAAAAAAAAACCCAAAGAACAGCTGAGCAACTCTAACTTTCCTTCACCAATGCTTCAAAGCATGTCAAAATACCTTGTTTGGATGGTCAGAATAATATGCAGACAGGGTGCATGTGAAACTACCTCCAGCTGTATGGAGCGGAGCCAAAGGGAACAGACTGCTCAGAGAAGTTGTGGATGCCCCTGGAAATGTTTAAGGCCAGGTTGGATGGAGCTCTGAGCAACCTGGTCTAGTGGAAGATGTCCCTGTGCAATGTACAGGGGGCTGGAACTGATGATCTCTAAGATCATTTCCAACCCAAAACATTCTATGACACTGGTTTTCCCAGTGCTGATAACTGGCGCCATGTAACATTCATCTCTGCCAGTTAACAGAAGTCAGGAAATTAGTAGTATTTTTTGTTAAATACATTTAAAGTGTCTATAACAAAACACATCTTTTTCAGGCTGGAACTGTAGTTTTTAGAATCTTTTCATTTCAAAGGGAATCCACAAAAATCTTGAGGAAATGTGTGTAGGTTTTGTCTGTAAGTAAAACTGCAGGAAAAACAGAAAGGCTGAAATAGAGGATGAAAGGTACAGGAGAAGGACTGTCTACCTGCAGTCACTGAAGAACACCCTGCTTTGGATATTTTGAAGCTTTTCTTCATACACAGCAGGCTTGGAAGTGGAGGCTCTGTCCTAGTGGCCAAAATCCTCAGTCCAAAGAATTCAAACTTCATCCGCTTTACAAAAGTTGCCAAGATCCTTCCTGCTGTGTTCCATATGGATCCCCAAAGAGGCTGTGTATGACCTGCACACAAGGAAGAAATGGGAAAGATTTTTGCAGATAATCCATAATATATGGATTCATATATTCCAGGCAGGTGACAATATGCAGAGACCTCTCTCTTTCCCTTCCATAGCACAAATTCTCTCTAAAAGGTTAAAAATCTATTCAGGATTGAGTAACTGCCACATCTTGATGGAAAATATTCTGGATTATTAGATAAAAACCTATCTTCTCAATAACTCTTAAAAGAGTTCAGTTTAGTAGATAATATTATTTTTATCAAGCAACATGGAATATGATGATATTTGGTTTGGAGTTTGTTGGTTAAACTATGACAGGGTTTGTTTGGGTTTTTTCTCCTTGTCTTTACATGAAGATTCAGTGAGATTTACTTTTTGTTTTTCTCCTCAGAATTTTGGTATGGAGAAGGTGGAGAAGATTGGTGAAAAAACTGATTGACCAAGGGGTTTTTTTGAGTATGTTACATTATTAGGATAATTGTAATAGATACCTAACTCTAAAAGAATCAATAGTATATTCAAGTTTTAAGGAATAGAAAATCTGGACTATAACAGTTTCATTTTGGCATTTCACAGGATTTGAGTAGATGAAACCAGACTGAAAATATTATGAAAGCACAAACCATCTGCAACAATAAGCCAGTAGGAATCACTAGAAAATTGCTTTATTGATAGACCTCTTTAACAACAGCTCAAACTGAGAAGAAAGTAATGTTTTTAAAAGTCTAGAGTTTAACAGAAAAAATGTTTCTTTTGTAAACGATGTCTTCTACCTCATAATCAGAAAAAAGTGATGTAAGAGTTCAATGACATGATAATATAAGGTCATCAAATGAGACATGTAATTAGAAATGAGAAACCAGCATAAAGTAGCCAGGGCATATGTTTGGCAGAAGTGAATATGAAAATAATGATAAATGTATGTTTTTCTTTTCTTCCAAGAAAATTAAACATAAATCTCCTCAAAATTGTATTTATGAAAAATTTGTCTCATTCCACCATACTCAGCAGTTTCTGAACTGCCTGCAGCCATACTACGTTATGGTAATTTCCCACATATGCTACTTTTTCAAAACTTAGTGAGTTTCCTTCTCTCTCTCTAATATTTTTATTTTTCTAATTCATGTACAACTTTAGAATTTCTTAATTCTAAGGTATTTATAATGGATTGGTTCCCCTTCTGATTTACTTGCTTAAGCCCAGGATTTAGGTTTATGATCAGTTTAAGGAAAGGGACAAAGATATGATAAAAACAGTAGGACATAAAAAGTTATCGTTTCATCAGGGTCAATTATATACCTTAAAAATACTCTACAAAGTGACAGACTGTTACCAGCTTGCATACGTAAATATAAAAAGCACCCCTAAGATAACTTATCCATAGAATTCAAAGTCACATAAAATGCAAAAAGAGAGTGAGGATTCTGCTTAAATATCCTCAGGAATCTCTTAACTTCTTTAGCTGCTTTAAAAAGCCCTGGATTCTACTCCATTCATTGCTGCACACCATGTGGTTCTGGTTGAATTCGATATTGAAAGATGTAGATATGATAGAATTGCATGAAAATTGCAGAAACTCATATAAGAATATTAAGGATTTCCTCTTGCATCCTGAGAAGTTTGTCTCACTTCCTGAGCAGCAGCCTCAATTGCTTTCAGATTAAAATAGAAGATGCTGACAAAAACTTCTCCAAAGACATTGTAGACTCAGTTTTAAAACTCTTGCTTTAGTTGAAGTTAACACATGCAATATCTTCAGTGCCTTCTCCTACGAAATTTTAGCCAAGATGTAAGAAAAAGGACAAAGAATGGGCCTCTATTGTCAGTCACATATTAAGAGAACGTTGTCTCAGCCTCTCTTTAAAATGCTTTGTAATGCAAGCAAAGGCAGAAATAATTATGTGTATTCAGTCTTCAAGATCTGGTTTTTTTCAAATCCCTTTAGGATTGTAATTGCATTTTAACATTGATGTCCTTGTATCATAAACATTGAACCTCTTTTTGCTCACAGAGCAAGGGTTGGACATGTGCAAAAAAGTCTAATTCTACAGTTCTGGCATATGGCTCACAATGCAGAGCTATCAATGGCTGTCTGCTATCCTTTAGAGCCTGGTGCAATTCCAATCAACCCATTACAGCCTCAAAATAACTGTCTCACTGGCTGTATGGGTTTAAACATCTGCTGGTACAGGGCTTGGAAATAAATCCCTAGTAACTTTCAGACAGGAAAAGAAGGATCAGCAGCACCTGTGTTACTCTTAAGACCAAAATATCAGGCAAGAGAGTTTCATAAGCAGGCAGAGGACTCTTTCTGTTAACAAATGTCCTTGGACAGGTGGAAAACCAGTAGTTTCCTCACCTAACTGAGGACAGGAAAACACATTTGTCCCTTCTCAAATCCTTCCATATATAAAGGCCAACTAAAACCAGATTCATATTACAAAATCATCAATACTAATAAATCATTAACAACCCAACAAACAAACCAAAACAAACCCACAACAAAAAATCCCCTAAAAGAGTGTGTCTCTTGCCTCTGATTTTATGTGACAGGGTGAATGCAGACACAATAGCAAAAAAAGAGTCTTTAGGTTCTTATGTGAAGGAGAGGATGTCAGAAGCTCCATGGCATGTTTCCCCATCAGTTGGCATGTTCTTTGTAAGGCAGGTCTGATTAAATGACCTTTTGCAGTCCTAAATTGCAGTAGTTTTTTGCCTGGAAAGTTAGATGATGCTTTCCTTTGGCTAAGAAAATTGTTTAACCTACCTGATTCAGAAAGACTGCCTTTGCTAGGAAAAAAGGAGATGTTGGAGAGTTAAGCATACAGTCTTACCCCAGGAAACCAGTGGATTGTATAGTAAAATTGCACTTGAAAATAAAACCAAATAAAATAAAACAAAATAAAATTTTTAAAAAAACCAAAACAACAACAACAAAAAATTGAGGCTTTCATGTGTAAATATATTATAGATTTTTAGTAACCCAGCATGCACACTATCCTGAGGGACCACCTAGTTAATTTGTACAATGTTAACAGTGGGCAAAAGTGAATTTGGTAAACTAGAATAAAACACTGAAGTTGTATGAGTTGAACAAAGCTGTGTGGGTGATGGCAGCAGCAGAAGTCCACAGGATGCCAGGGAAGCCGTAAAGACAGGAGCTTGGCAGTCAACTGTCATTTCCCCATGGTGTTTAGAACTACTCATTAATGGAGAGTGATATCAGTGTTCTTCAACTAACCTTTTTCAAGGGAAAATAAAGTCACTTTCAAAGAGTGTTCTCTGTTCAGCTCATTGTTTGTGAATTCTTCAGGCCTGGGGATCTCCATTAGCAATTCTGTTTATACAGTTTGGTTTATTAAATCTATGCACCAAGGGAAATTGTTTTCTTTTATTTGCAAACTAGACTCAAGGCACTGTAGAATGATGTCTTGTTTTAAATTCAGTATGTAAAAATGAGGTTTCTTTATTTTAGGAGCAAGAAAGTCCCATAATTTTCAGATGATGTGTTCATAACTTACCTCCATTTCTAGGTGTCTTTTTTCAAAATACAATAAACTCAGCATCCCTTTGGAACCCATTATGGGAGGTGTTTCCATACAGCAACAAGTTACCTTAAACTTCCTAAATTTAATGAGGTTTTTATACAAGCATCTGTATCACTGAAGTCACCATAGGCAATGTCTGCTAAATTACACTGAATAAGGGTGGGGACACTGCTGTCAGTAGTCCTAGCAGACTCTGAAACAGAATTTAATCATGTGTGGCTGATGCATCCATTCAGTTTTCCTGCAATCTGTTCCCTATATTTGATTAACCTTTTTATTTGGAAGCCTCTGCCCATGTGAAACATCTAGTTCTATGGAATGAAAGTAATACAAATATGTAAAGTGTCAGGCAACAAGCAAGGTGTTCTGCCAAACTGTTCTGCCATTACAACTGACAAAATTTATTTGTTTGTAACTAGAATTTGACAGGAAAATGTGGTTTTGCTGAAGAAAATATATCTCTCAATGGCTAGAAATGTTATCCATACCATCAAAATCTGGAAAAAAAATGATGTAGTATTTAATCACAAGTACTGCTTAGATGCTCACATTTCTGCTTTCTTTCTGTTCATCCAACCTCTCAATAAGAGTGGTTTTCTCATGAGAAGTTGTGACTGGTGCTCTGATGAAGTATTTTGATGGTTCACCAGGGATGGAGCCCACTGTGTAACTTAGGGAAAGCAGTAAGAGCCATGAAGTGTTATTTCCTAAAGTATAGTTCTAGTTTTAAACAGAAATTTTTTGCAAAAAATAATCTATTTTCTCTGAGAAATGGATCCTTTATATGTGGGTGCCTGTGCCACACACATCAGATCTAGGGGTATTAAAAACTATCTTATAGTGAGGATGCAAGGGCTTAAGTATGCAGTCCCTATGGAGAGATTTGCTGATAGGTGCCAGTACCATTCACTTCACAAACTTAACAAATTAAAAACAAACTACTAATGGTCCTCAACACCTCTTATTAGCTGCTAAAAGATATAAACATATTTTCATTTAAAAGCATGAGTGGATTGAGTTATAATAGCTATTTGAAGAACACTTGGAATATCAGTGTTGCACTGAGCATGTACACCTGTACTGTATTTTTTAATTTCTTGGGTTCTTTGTTATCATCTTGCAGATGTGTTTTCCTTCCAAGGTTACCATCATTGTTTCACAGTGTGGTGAACAAATCCTAAGTTCTTTAAAGTGCATCTATGAACCTTATCTGCTCCTCTTGCCACTTCTCTCTCTCTCATTTCCCTGCGTGCAAACCACCAAGATGTGCTGGTAAAAGGCAAATCTTGTCCTCACTTCAGCGTGTGCAAAGGACTCCAAATATAGCAGAACAGCAGTGGTGTATCAGCACAGCGTATATGAGGATTTCTTTCTCTTTGTTTCCTAAAGGGAATCATTCCATTTGCGGGAATTCTGTGTCACTGCCCAGGAGCACCAGTGTTTTTTGGAGGGAAGACATCACCCACTTGGTGCATCTATAGGATGCTGCTCCCCAGTGTATCTGCATAATAAGTCCTTGATACTTACCAATATAGTAGGTACCTGAAGATGTGTCTCAGCAAATATCCCCACCAAAAACCTTGACAAATGTTTCCAATTTCAAAATTTTGTACTGTGCTAGGAATAGATTTAAGCTATAAAAACATTTAAATTACATTAATTCTACTGTGTTTTGAGTTCTGTACTCCATGGACAGCAGTTATGTTCCTTTGTGAATTTTCTGGCCGTGTAGAATTTCATCAGGGAATGTGATCGCTAAAAAAATGATCTTTTTGTGGCATCAGTTTTCACAATACTTCTTTGAGGACAGCTTGTTCTTTATCACAATACACTGACAGGGGGACACCCCAAAAATAGAATAATAGAATCATTTTGATTGGAAAAGCCCCTTAAAATCATCGAGTCCAATCATTAACCTGATACTACCAAGTCCACCACTGAACCATGCACCTAAGCACCACATTGAAACCTACAGGCCAGGCATCTCCAAAATGTGGGGAGCACATGGTCACTGCCTGCTTGCCTGAATTAGTGACTGGACTTGAGCCTCACTCTCTCATGGCCCAGGTGAGGCAGTATCCAGCAGCAGTTTGGCTGCACAGAGGGGATCTTTCAAATCCCCCACATCTGAGCTGCTGGGCCAGAGAGAGGGAGTCGCTGTGGACACTTCCTAGGACATGACAGCCAAATATCCTTATTTCTGGTCTGCAACAATTATATAATCTTATAGATATTTCACTATGTATATGTATATGTATATGTATATGTATATGTATATGTATATGTATATGTATATGTATATGTATATCTATATGTATATGTATATGTATATGTATATGTATATGTATATGTATATGTATATGTATATGTATATGTATATGTATATGTATATGTATATGTATAACTAAACTGATGGATATGGACCTTTATTTCAGATCTCCTATAACCTGAGGACTGTCTTCACCTTCAGGCTCTTTGGGAGCATAGCGAAATATTTCTGGTTCCTACTTCTTTTGTAGAAAGTATCCCAATTCAGGAGAGTTGGG
>VZTJ01000234.1:182831-262423 GCA_013397795.1 Orthonyx spaldingii
GGCGGAGGGTGCATATTTGTTTGTTTGTTTTGTTGGGAGGGGGGTTGGTAATTCAGTTTCTTATGTTTTGTGAAACAGTCATTTCCCACTTGGATCTTGTCAAATTTTACTGAGCTAACTTCCAGAAGGATTAATCAAAGCCTGGCCTGAGAATTTAGCCGTTTGTCAGAAATAAATCACTATTTTGATATTTGAAAAAAAGAAAAATATTGCTGAAGAGAACTGTTCCCTTTTTTAATATCTATTTTTGTCTGGGCAAATATATTTTTTTATTACATAAATCATATGTAATGTTCTTCCTTGCATGCAAGCAATGAGAAGCTACCCTCAGGCAAGTTGTTTTCCAAAATAATCAGCTCAGGCATTCCCCATCTGGAAAAATACTGTTATGGTACTGTGGCTTAAAACCAAGTGAGTGATGGAATATGACTCATGTGAGCCAGTGTACTAGAAAATGGTTTTGTTTCAAACATTGTACCTGGTCTTGAATCCAGTCCCAGCTTTAGTTGTTTAGTTACTCAAGGGCAGACATCAAACACCTGCTCTGTCCACTCTCCTTTACTGCCAACATCATTAATTTTCCGGATGAGTCAGCACATCTCTATTTATTCTTTAATTGATTGGTAACACTGAGTTCTAATTGAGAATGTAAAATTAAAGTTACAGATTTGATTGTCTGCTCAGAGTTCAGAACACTTCCTTGATCAGAGCTGAGTCTTGCAAATTGTATAAACAAATGCAAAACAGCAAAGAAAAAATCAAATTCACAGTTCTGCAAAATAAGCTAACTCATGTGCTTACTTCTTATTCAGACTGTAACACAGGCAAGAGCAAAATGTATCTGGAAGAATAAAACAAAACAAAGTCAAGGTGAAAATAAAACCTTTCCAGTTTTATTTCTGAGGTGGCAAATCATCCCAAAGAGTGCAGCAGATTAAATACAGCCACAGGACAACCCATGACTGATTTGCTTAAATCAAATTAGAAATGATATCCAGACTCCATCCACAGAAATATGTGGATATAAGTTGGTGGAAATGTTATGGAAATATGTATTCTGCAAGAAGCAAACAGTGTGGAGCATTAGCCTTCATTGTTCTGGTATCAACAGTTGTTTCAAAGTCTCTCTCCGCCTTGAGGACAAAAGTAACTGAATGCACAGTTTTGTCTTCATTCAAGCCAATTGTATAATTGTAGAAGCAAATCAAATATTAAGAAAATAAGGTAACAATAGAGTTTAACATCTGTTTTGTAAGACAGTATGCAGCATCACCTGCTCTGGCACACCATTTATGTCATGTGCAGTCAGGGCCTGTATCAAGCCTTGAAGGACAGAAGGCTCAGTTGCACAGTTTTCTAAAATTATGTACCTCATCTGAAAAATAATTTTTTTTTTCATGCTCTGTTCCAGGTTTAAATCTCCTCAGATAAGGACGAAGAATTTTTCCTGTTTAATGAAATTATTTCATTCTTCTTTTTCATGACTCATTCTATTTCTAATTTTTTTATCTGTGCTCTGTGACTGAGACCATCCAGGCCTCCCAGTCTTCAATGCAATTTTTTTCCTTTGTCCCTATGTATCCTTCCTTCTGGGTGAGATTTTTTTTCACGTTTTTCGTGTTCTATAGACTATTTTCCACAGCACAAACAAGACTCTTGGCTACTAACAAGGGCCTGTTGATGGTGAAAGTGATATTCCTTCTGGCTCCATATCATTTGTGAAGCACATTCAAAATTACTTTTGACCAAAGAATCACCCTATATGATTTTAGACACAGCACTGTATTCAAAGGCAGCATGCATGAAGGGTCATAGAATCATAGAATCATAGAAGGGTTTGGGTTGAAAGGGACCTTAAAGATTGTCTAGTTCCAACCCTTCTGCTATGGGCAGAGACATCTTCCACCAGACCACGTTGTAAAGCCCCATCCAGCCTGGCCTTGAACACTCCCACAGATGGGGCATCCACAGCTTCTCTGGCCAACCAGTGTCTCAACACCCTCACAGTAAAAAATTTCTTCCTAATATCTAATCTAAACCTACCCTCTTTAAGCTTAAGGCCATTTCCCCTTGTCCTATCACTGCATGCCCTTGCAAAAAGTCCCTTTCCAGGCTTTCTTAAAGCTCCTTTCAGGTATTGGAAAGCTACTCTAAGGTCTCCCTGGAGCTTTCTCTTCTTCGGGCCTAACAGCCTCAACTCCCCCTGCCTGTCCATATTGGAGAGATGTTTCAATCCTTTGAACATCTTTGTTCAGGCTCCTCTCTGGAGACTCATTCCAACAGGTCCACATCTTTCTTCTGTTGTAGGCCCCAGTGATGGATGCTGTGCTCCAGGTGGGGTCTCGCAAAAGCAGAGAAGATGGGCAGAAGCACCTCCTTTTTTCACACTTCTTTTGATGCCGCCCAGTTGATTTTCTGTGCTGTGAGTGTGCCCAGACATGGGCTGAGACATGTTGAGTTTCTTGTAATTTCAACACCCCCAAGTCCTTCTTGGCAGGGCTAAATTCATTCTCCACCCAGTCTATATTTGTGCTTGGCATTGCCCCAGCTCAGGTGCAGGACCTTGCACTTGGCCTTGTTGAACTTCCTGAGGATGGCACAGACCCACCTCTCAAGGTCGCTCTGGCTGCCATCCCTTCCCTCCAGCATGACAACCACACCACACAGCTCCCTGTTGTAGTCTGTCTTGCTGAGGGGGCACTCAATCCCACTGTCCATGTCACCAACAAAGATGCTAAACAACGCCAGTCTCAACACCCCCTAAGGATTCTAAAAGACGTTTTCTTGTAACAAATATATTACATGTACTTATATATCTACAGAAGCTCAAATTAGTAATCAAATACTTATATTAATTGGCAATTAACTTTCCCCAAATCTGGTCTTTAACACATTATGTTAATTGGTTTTTAATCTTGCTTCTGGGTTTTTTTTACTATTTTATCCCCTCCTTACCATCCCCTCCCCAGTAAGTGGGACAGAGTAAGTGAGTGACTGGGCAGGGGTTTGGTTTCTATCCAGGGCCAACCCAGCACAGTAGTGTATTCAGGTCATGCAAAATTAAAGCATGTTATTGAATGGCTGAGCAATAAAAATGAAAAACTAGATTTAATGTTAGCAGTATTAATTAATTATCAGAACAAAGAGGGAAAAAAAGAACCCTAATGTTGGAATGGTTCACTCCTGCTGCTCGGTATTAGATCCGAAGGAATAACTAACACAAAATTTTTATGGTATATACCGAACATTTACAACTGGCTCTATTGCAAAGAAAGTTGAGCCACATCAACAGCTTGACTCTCCCAAATTATGACCACATTTTGGAATATAAACACATTTTAAAGTGTGGAAGTTCCAAAATTAAATTCAATTCAGGATTTCTACAGGCAAGTTAGTCCTAAACAAGGACAGCATTAGCCATGTTTCTGATATGACAATACCCTTTTATGGGTGTCCTATGAGACTTGTTTCCTATCTGGGCCAGACTATATGGTGAAATTTTCTCTCTTGAAATGCATCCACAGTGATGTGATTCTTATGATTCACAATGCAGAGCTTAGGCAGAGAAAAAACACACTACATAATGCAGAATATAGTGCTTCAGGGAGTGTGGCTGATAAGGGAGGAAAGGACACAAACTATAAGTCAGCAATGAACTAAAGAAAATTGCCTATGAATATTTTCTTAATCCAATTTGAATTTAAATATTTTATTTTGTTTCAGTGAAAAGATTCATTTTGCTTCAGATTTGACTAGACCCTGCATACACTTTCTTATCAAATACTGAATTAATTTAAATAAGCATTGAATTTATTAAATTTCCAATTCATTATTAAATATTAGAAAGTGCTAAAATAAAGATTTTCCAGATAGACCAAGAATTAATTTTTCCATTAATTGTTTACTCTCAATAAGTTATCACTAGAAAATATCTGACCATGTCTCATAATTTGGTGAGCTAATGAAAGCAGTTTAGTATTCTGAGAATTTACAGACTAAACTACCCTGTCTATTTCTGATTCAAGATAAACCATTACTATCTCTAACTGTGTACCTCTACACCTATACTGAGAATTGTGGCTCCTTTCCCATCCTACATTCCAGTCTACTCATGTAGCTATTATCTTACCCGTTCTACACAAAATTATTTAGGTCAAAGACAGATGGAGAAAGCAGTCATCTGAACTGGGAGAGAGAAATATCCACTTGGAAGGATAAAATAGGAAAGACCATCATGTATGGAGCAGTTAATCAAATTAGATGTGTTAATCCATCTGACTGTGGCCCAAACCTCATCAAGTACTCTGTTTCAAGACCAGACATAAAGTATTGAATTATGCAGGTATATTTAGATGTTATGGTCCAGATTCCAGACTGTTAATTAGAGGCATTCAAAAATACACCCACACACACCCCAGCACTGGACATTCACTTAGCTTCGAGGTTGCTATTCCCAAACAAATTATAATTTGTTCCTTGCTGTATTTGCTATTGGAAGTGTCTCACCTTGGTGAGAAAGTTTTCAGTAGGAAAAAAAAAAGAAAAACAAATCCCACAAGAAAGGAATTTCAAGCAAAGAAATATTGCTCTGTGAGACAAAAATGTATTGAGGTTAGGTTCAGTGAATTAATGTAGTATCAGTGACAGGTGTTTAGGAAACACTTAAAGACAGCAGACATAAATGACAGCTGTGAATGTAGCAGAGAGCAGACTCTGAGCCTGTTAACATTTTCTAAAATTAAAGGCACTACCTATCTCCAAAACATACCACAAAATGCCAAGGGAGATGGTCACCATAGCCTAATATTGTCACAATTTGGCTGATTACACAGCACCTCTCTTGGGGCTGAGACTCATGATTTTGAGCCCATCCACTGCTGTTTGGTAACACCAGTAACTTCAGTTTTGAAGGGAGAAATGAGCCAGCTATGTGCCAGCCTTTTATCATAATGGTCCTACAAAGGGAAATGTATTACCCTGCACAGTTTGTGTGCCAGGGGAAAGGATGGAATAGGACACAGCCATGGACCTTTCATGGACTCCAGGGAAGCTGAATGCAAGAAGGCCCATGTCCCACAGCAGGAACATAAAGTGGGATCTAAGAAAGGTAGCAGAGATGAAAGCTCCCTTTGGGAAATCTTTATTAATGGCAAATATATGCCTCTTCTCAACATGTATTTGACCATAGCCATGCAGATTTTGTGAATGAACAAAGTGATTTTTGTGATGACAAAATGATTTTTGCTTTTGTATTTCCCTCATATATATTTGTAGCTCTGTAGACTATTGTTGTATAGTTATACAGTTCCTAGCTAACTCCAGTACTTTTGTACCTTGATAGGCAGAAAAAAAATCACATTCCAAAGGCTCCTATCCTATCTTGCCTCCTCCAGGAACCAAGGTTAAAACAGCTACTCGAGACATTTTCTCATAAACAAAGTACTAGTACATCGAGTATCAAGAAAAGGGGGCTCCAGAAGACATGGAACCAAGGAGGGGGAATTACCTCATTACTTGTGCTTCTAAATGGGGAGTCTTGCCAATTATGCTAATTTGCTAAACCTATAAAACTGTATTCACCCTATGTGGGGTGGGTATTTTTCCATATCTGTCCCTCAAGGCCTCCAGTTAAAGACCAACTTTTATATTGCCTCCTAGACTAATATTGTCTTGAAGACATCAGAAAGGTAGAGCATTATTCATCTATTACATATGAGTCCCCTCCAACTATTATAAAAACTCTTTCATTGGTTTCCTAGTTGAATCCTTGGAAGCCCTGTCTTGCACAGAAACTGAGTAACAAGCAAAGAAGAAGCTTCTTTAATTTTTCCTCTAATTCAAATATTTTGTTTAAAATACACCTTTTTGGTGCAGGGGAATGAAAGCTGTCAGGTGGCTTTCAAATGTGGTTACTAGAAACACAAATGTAAATGAAATGTTTTTAAAATCTACCTTCCACCAGTAATGAAGCCATCAAAAAGTGTAACACTGCACACAGAAATAGGTCCCATTATGCAAATGCATTGCAGAAGATCTTAATAGATGGGAGCCCCTCTGTCTCAGTCTCCGTAATTATAATGTATTGTGTATAATTAAAATTAATGTAATTAAAACAGTCTCAGCACCAAGTTCAATTATGTCACTCAGATGTTGCCTCTAGACACACTAGAACTGGCACATCAGTATTATGGAAAAGATAATCCCTATATTCTTTTAGATTAATAAACGGCTGGGAGCAAAGGAGGATTAAAGGGTAACAAGAAAAGCAACATTGAAACTCTTCTTTTCTTAAAATGAAAAAAAAAAAAAGGTGCTTTCTCTCTTAAGAGAAACTTGCAACATCACAAACATCTCTGTTTTAATGAATATATAAAATAACTAACAGATTAAACATCTGATAAGGCAAAACCCAACAGTTTACTCCTTTAATGTAATTCTGTATCTGTAATAAAGACAGTAAAGTACCACTCCAACAATTAGTCCTGTGAATATGAAAGCTAGCAAAACCTGTACCTCTATGATCCACTGGTGGATGAACCTCAGTGTCATTAGTTTTACAGCACTGCCATTCTCAGATCTGCCCCAAATCCCATGTCTGTCTCACTCCTTGGCTGGGCAAAAAGCCAACATAGCCCAGGACCGCAGGGGCCCTGCCAGCCACCTCCTCCCTCCTGCAGCATCACCCAGCACAAACCACAGGAGATTAGGATACATACAGATACACTGACACTTCTCAGTGGCAATGGCAAATGGATGATCCTAGTTTTAATAAAAATCTCGATGATATCTTCACATAATTCTTGAAGTAGTTACCATATATCAGCATTGATAATGCCATCTTTGACGTTGTCTAAAAGTTTCTGAGATTGGAATGTGATGCTATAAGAACACCCAAGGTTTTGCAGAAACAATGCTGATCTTGAAGGTCCCAATAAAGTCCTGAACCTGAAACTGTCTTTCAAACTAGATGGAAGTTATGTACTAAACTCTCAAGCATCATGAAAGACTGTAACCTATTAGCCCCTCGAACACTGTCAGTTTACACAGATCCTGTATTTACCTTACAGTGATAACCTTTAGCATTTCTACAATCCCTTACATATTCAAACCCTTTTGCAGCTTTTTCCTTGGCAAGTATGGGGCAATAATTTTGCGTTTTGTCCACCTTTGAGGTTTCTGTGTAACAACTTCTATCTACAAGATTACTGGAAATGGATTAACAGGATAAGGCTGAACCTTATCAACAATAAAACAATATTCTAGTTCAGCAGTGCTGCCCTCTTGTCGTGACAAGATGAATGCATTCCTGAGTGTGAAATGGAACAATTTCACAGGAAAACTCATTTCACAGTTATATTGCCTCTTGTTTATATCTGAAAATTATTAAATTACTATATAGCCTAGCATTAGTAAAGGCTCTTTCACAGAGCAGTAGAAATTTAGCATATGGAGTGTCTAGTCTTCTCTTTCTTATAAATACATATGAATTTCCATGTTGTTGGGTTTTGGGTTTTTTTTGTGGGGTGCTTTCTTTTCCTTAGGGAAGCAGGGAGAAAAAGAAAAGTAGGCCAGTCTAGGCCACAGGATATTTATAAAACTTAGTTGGTTTTGAATGACTAAACCTAAAGAATTTCACCACATAAATTCAAGAAACAGAATCATGCAATCTCAGATACATTAACAGTTATTTTGCAGAAAAGGATAAGTGAGGTACCAGATGACACAGACTTATCTCTACAGAGTTGTGGGGTGGGAGCTGAGGAACTATGAACCAGTGCGACCTCAGTCCAGGAATGGACAGCCAAACCAACTGAAGGAGTCATGAAGAGGACAATGACAAAGAGGAGTGCAGATGGGTTTGTCAGAGATAAAACATGTCAAATCAACTTTCCTAGTAACCTGGTAACATTTTCCAGGAACATTTTAAAGGAATCAATCTCCTCTGTTTCCCAAGATTAGTAATATTTTGACACTTTCTCACATGACATTCCTGAAATGGGCTAGGGAAGCCTAGGCGAGACAAAACTATTATAGAAAAACTATTATAGATTGCAAAACTGGCTGGAAAATGGTTAGCCAGAGATTGAATATCATTAGTTCATCATTAAAATGGAAAGACATTTTATACTTTTGAAGGGTTATTTATTTGGACTTAATAAATATATTTGTATTAGTTATTACATGTATTAAAGACCTGAAGGGTAGAAGAGAGATTATTCTCTTCTAAATCAGTACATGATATCACCCCGGAACACACCACTGCTAGGATGCTATGAGAGCAGCATTAGAATTCAATATAATCCTGATAAATAGGGAAACAGGCTGAAAAAAGTAATACTATTGAGCCAGGAAGGGTACACATATAGACACAAGAATAATAAATTGCATGACCCAGGATCAGGAATGATTGTCTAGACAACAGTTCTGCAGAAAAGATATGCAGTTTGTAATGGATTACAAGGGAAACATGAGTCAACATTGTCACTCATTGCAAAAAGACAAGCATCTATACTAGAACAAGCCCACAAAAATGCAGCCTGGAAAACACTAAATTTGTTTGTTGTAAAGCACATGTTAGTGCATTTATGAACTGTACTTTTAACCTCTATAAATTCCTATGAAAAAAAGATATTTTTAACCTTTTGAATCACAAAACATAAAATAAAAGTAGTACATACATGCAGAACATGGATTACTTTCTAGCTCACACAGCATTAATGTATTTATTCACAAAATATCCTTTAAAAAATAGTACAGATGATGTTTTGAAAAGTATAAAATGTTCCCCTGTTGACTTCCACAGATGACTAAATTTACATAGCTGGATATTTTAAGAATTCATTTTCCTGATATGGTTTATACAGAATTCATTAAGAGGCCAGGAAATAAAATGAAAACAATAATTGTAATTGTCCCCTCCCAGGCTAGTTAGGAGTAATTTTTCAAAGTATTAATGCACTTTAATTAGAAATTTGTAAAATATAGATTAGTTTAATAGACTGAAATACATAAGCCAATCAGAAGACTAAATAGAATTCCTGTTATTTTTTCCTGATAATAAGAAATGTGAAAAAATGCTTGTCATGCATTTTGTGCATCACTCTGCAATAGAGATTCCTTTAAAAGCATATGAAATTCTTATTTCATTTTTTTATATTTGTCTTAGGAAAAAAAAGAGAAATAAATACCTCCTGCTTGGGAATAACACAGTGTCTTTACTTAGAAAATACATCCATTATAGGCCGAATACTTTAAGTTCTTGACAGTAGTTACTCGGCTCACCATTTCAAATGCTAAATCCAAACTCCACTATAGCACAGGTGGTTTATGGACAATCTGATTGCCAGTACAGCAAAACACTGTCAGTAACAGAGGCTGAAAATTTTTGATAATAAGCAAAATATATTTCTTCTACAACCCTGATCATTCATCATCATAATCTACACATATGAATTCTGTGTACTGCACAGAACAGAAGGCTGGAGTGTGAAGTTTGAGGAGCATCAGCCAATTATAATTATGGTTAATGTGTATTTATTTATATTTTCCACTGAGTGGACAGAGAGATGGATTGAGAACTGGCTGGATGGCAGATCCCAGAGGATTGCAATCAGTGGCATATGGTCTAGTTGGAAGCCTGTCACTAGTGGGGTCCCCCAAGGTTCAGTACTGGGCACAGTATGGTTTAACTTCTCCATCAACGACCTGGATGAAGGGACAGATGCCTCCTCAGCAAGTTCACTGATGACACAAAGCTGGGAGGAGCAGCCAATACCCCAGAGAGCTGTGCAACCCTTCAGAAGGGCTTGGACATGCTGGAGAGATGGGCAGAGAAATTCTGACTGCAATTCATCAAAGCCAAGTGCAAGGTCTTGTACCTGGGGAGGAATAACCCCATGCACCAGGACAGGCTGGGGCTGACCTGCTGGGAAGCAGCTCTGTGGAGAAGGACCTGGGGGTCCAGGTGGACAACAAGCTGTCCATTAAACTTGTGCCCAAGAAGGCCAGTGGTATTTTGGAATTCATTAGGAAGGGCATTGCCAGCAGGTTGAAGAAGGTGATCCTGCTCCTCTACTCAGCCCCTGTGAAGCCACATCTGGAATGGGCCCAGCAGAAGGGCAACAGTGACTAAGGGAGTGGAGAATGAATCTCTATTACAAGAAAAGACTGAGGGAGCTGGGCCTGTTCAGCATCAAAAAGAAACAATTGACAGGGCTTCTCAACAATGTCTGGAAGTATCTGAAGGTTCAGTGTCAAGGATGGAGCCAGGCACTTGTCAGTGATGCCAAGCAATAGGACAAGAGGCAACGGGTAGAAAGTAATGCACAAGAAGTTCCACCTGAGTATAAGGAAGAACTTCTTTACTGTGTGAGTGACCACACTTTGGAACAGATTGCCCAGAGATGTTGTGGAGCCTCCCTCACTGGAGAAATTCAAAAACCATCTGGACACAATCCTGTGCCATGCACTCTGGGATGACCCTGCTTGAGCAGGGAAGTTGGAGCAGATGACCCGCTCTGGTACCTTCCATTCTGACCCATTCTGTGATTTATTTTATGTTGTAGACACAATATTTAGGAACAATAAATCACACTGTAAGTTGTTTGTTTTGAAAATTTATGAACAGAAGGAATTGAAGTGGAAAAACAGCTCCCAGAACATGAACAATTCTGCTGGCAGAATACAGTCACTAAAGCATGGTCAGAAATTCTGCTTATCTATGAGGTGCACCCATCACCAATACATAATAGTTCACCATGTGACTTTTCTTTAGACCAAAATATGCCTGTGCTTGTTGAGGATGAAAGATGAAGAAATAAAGCACAAAGAAAAGCCCCTCTTTGCCCGGAGGCTTACATTCCCAGAGTTGCCATAAAAGACAAATCCACAACATTAGCCAACTTCTTTTACTGAATAGAAGGAATTATGATGGCTGCTTCTGTAGTATACTGACCTTATGATCCCAAACCAAGGCAGAACAAGTCACAAGCACTGGAGTAAAACTCATGCATCAAAGTGGTCATGGGTATAAAAAGACACCTCTCTAGTGTTAACCAAAGAGACTCCAGGTGTGTTAATACCTTCACATGTACAAGTGAGTCCAGAACAGACAAATGACTCTGAGCCCTCATGGAAGGACCTTTTATCTCATCATCTAAGCTGGGACCTCCTGAAGCTGCAACGCTGTGATTGAAACCTCATGCCCAAGGGATGATGAAAACACCTGCTGTAAGAAGCCTTGTAAGAAAGAGAGCTCAAATGGAACTTGGCAAACAGCCTGGCCCTGGCATCTCAAGCTACCTAGCGCAGAAACCAGAGACTCACAAGGGCACACTGCTAACAGCACACACATGGCACACATACGTGTTGATACCAGGGAAGGGCAAAGTTCAGAGCAGCTTCCTTCAACAATGGGAAAGGGAGACATCTTACTTAGGAACTAGGTCCCCCTTTTCTTCTAGCAGGAAAGAATAAGCTGCTCGTTTCTGACAGTAGGCATAGACCAAAGAGGTTTCATTAGCTTGGTGCATTCTCAGTCTCTGGGTATGTATTATCAGGAAGAGGAAGCAACAGGGAAACATCCACCTCTTCTCTTTATATAGGCAGTGGTGACACAAGGCTACAGAGGTAGCTTTATGCAGGTTCAGCTCCTGAAGTTGCATGCCTGTATGATTTGTATCTTTTGATACTCCTAAGGAGAATCATGACATTTTGCATATACCATATATGCAAAACTCATCTCCACTTCTCTCCAACATGCCAGATGCATATCTTAGCAGATAATAGAGCAGAGCAACATAGCTGTGGACATTAGTCAGAAAGGTATCTCATATCCCCCTATTCTCCCTCTAAGTATCTGTTGCAGTTTTAAAAGATCCTTGATTCAGTTTCCCTAAGCAGAAAAAAATGATCATGAAATAGTCATGAGCAATTTGCTCAAAAGATACAGGAAACTTAAAGGCTTGGTGATCACACGCAAGGTAGCATAGAGAATGTAAGCAAAATGAAACAGATCCAGTCCAATTACTGGTTATCAAACACATAAGCTCTTTCATAAACTAAATAGGATCCATCTTAAAACCAATTTGACTTTCAGCTCTACAAGGAGTACTGGAAGGTTGCGCTGGAATGTCACTTTGTTTAGTTTCATGAGTCCACATCTGTAAGTCAATATGCCACTGCGTATATAAAAGCCCTCAGGAAATATCTGAAGGGATTCCCTTTTTGCAGCTGCCTTTCCAAGGACATTATTTCATAGAGCCAGAAAATGCGTATGTTAGTTAGCAAAGGCTACCTTTCAATACTGCTTTCCAATTCATTAACTTCCCTTCCCTAGTGTCTAGATAATTACCTTCTAGTTGTATCCCCGGAGTGGTGCCTAAGGCATAAATGAGGACTGAGACAACTAAAAAAAAATCACTGAGGCTAATTCCCCTCGGTATCCTGAGAACAGAGACCACATACCAGCTTAATTCAAATGGCTAGAGGAGACAAAAGAGAATAAAAAGGCTGAATTATTATTCTTTCTACTGATTGAATGGTGGAGGAGTAATTTGTCAATATAGGTTTTATGCAAAAATTTTTCAAGAAAGAAAAACACAAAATCACTCCATAAGTAAACTTCATACTTTTCTATTTCTTAGCATCTGAATATTTTTAAATGTTTATAGCGATATAACCTCATCATAAAATATGATGCCGTCATTAAAGTATAATATGCAAGTGTCCCCATAAAGTACATTTTTTCACAGACAAAGGGGAAAAGAAATTCATGTCGAGTTATCATTTTGTTGCTGTTACAGGAATGATTTGCTAAGATACATTCTGCCTTGAGTCACCAGCACACTGATAGAGTCAATTCACTTCTTAGCCTTACACTTGCCAAGAAATGTATGTTCAGACCTATTTATCCCAGTAAAAGGACTTTACTGACAAAATTATTGTCCAAATGAAGCTCTAGCATAAAGATTGTGCTGTACTGCACTAGGGGTGGAGTAGGAAGATCTTGTATGAAATTTCTGTCCTGCCGAAATAATTTATAGTTTTGCTACCAACTTCACTGCAATGCAATTTTGTTATTTGCATCTTCATGCTGTTGCTACTCTTTGCCCAAATTTCCAAGATATTCAGGAAAGGGACAGTGATCTTGTGATAAATTATGTATTTTACTAAGGACTTTGACATCAGGGGACATGAAGATCATTTAATTTTTCCAAAGGAGTAGAGTGTGCTACATTAGATTCTTTAGCAGAGGTAATCATTAATAACTGAGATGTAACTTCAACAATTTCCGTGAAACTCATTTAGTCACGTGGGTTAGGTTTCTTCCCACCAATCTGCCACTACTTAAGATGCCTTTTAATGGCTGTGATATAACCTCTCTGGAACAATTCCCTCAATATTTGTGTTTATATATTGTCCTCCAGATGACAGCAAAGGTCAATTCCCTATCATCTCATTGAAGGTGTGTTTGATTTAGCCTCTTTCCCCTATACAACTAACAAAGCCCTGATAAATCAGCTATATAGCAAGAATAAACACACTGCTTCACTTAATTAAAAATTAAATTCCTCTTGAGGGATCATTACAGTAGTGAGCTGCTACATGCCTTTGTTAAATAGGTGTTTCTTCGAGGTCACAACCAGAGGTATACTATTGGGAACTCTGTATCAATACAAACAGGAATTTGTTCAGACATTCAATTAGAACACTACCAGTGTTCATCTTTTAAAAAGAGGTGGGCATAGAAAAGATAAGGGTTCTTTGAAGAACCTGGAGAATTGCACTACTAACTTTGGTTCACCTTTGTACCTATTACATTTGTGAATCATGTAATTTCAGTATTTGGGGAAAAAAAGCAAAAAATATTGCTTTGCATACTGGCCAATAAAACTTTGTAATCAAAGAAGACTCAGAGGGCATGGGCAACGGGGTTGTGCCTCTGAAAGTCAGGGAGTAGGGCTCACTGTTGCTGCCCGCAGTTGTTGCAAGGAAGGCAACTTTATCACAACACAAAGGAGACCGGAAGGCAGCCTTTTATTAAAGAAACAGCTACCAAGAGCTGAGTTGGTCAACTGGTGTAAATGTTTCTCCCCAACTTATTACAAGAGTGCAAAAAATTTCTCCCTTTCTTAGCCAGACCAGCATGGGGGCTGGGGAGTGAATAAGTGGTTCAGCCCAACAGAGAGTATAAATCTAGACAAATTAGCAAAAGTATTCTGAAGAGAGCAATGGGCCTGAGCTGGCTTCCAGCCATGCATTCCTTCCTTGTGACTGAAGATGCCCAGTACTATTGTTATATTTCACTAGGTATAACTTAGATTTGTATTGTGTTTTCAGTACATTTTGTATCACTTTGCTAATTCAGAAATCTCATGTAATATCACCTATTTCCAAATAAGTAAATTTGATATTCACCATTACACTGTCTACATATGGAATATCTAAAAGAACCTGGTTGGAGAGTATTGGACTGTGACAACAGTGCATACTTTCTTAAGGAAATGCTTTCAGTCCTCTAAAACTTCAAACAGAAATAGTCAAACTAATCAGAAATGCAGAGGCAATAACATTGTCTAAGAAAACATTGGTGAAAACATCATCAAAATACTTTCTTCTCAGTTTTCCCATGCAATCAAGAGCAAGAAGAGTAACTTAGACAAAATAGATTAGCTGTAGCTAACGTGCTGAAAGTTCATATGCAATTTGACAGGAACATGCTCCTGGTCTGTTTGCAAGTCCCATCTAATTTTGATACACAGGCCATGTGAATTCAGAACTCTGGTCTGCTCACATTCCCACAAAACCAATGCTCAGCTAAAGACCACTGTAACTTCCACATACAACTCATAGTGTACTGCTGAATGCAGGCATATCTGTTCTTTCTTCCTACTCATTGGCTTTAAAACTTCACACAACACAAGAGAGTGTCAAGAAGTCCTCCTTGACCTTTCACTGACCTTCACATCTGTATTTTCAGGACAGAAGAAAACAACTCTTCACTCTGATTCTCTTCTGTGTCAGTGGGTTGACAGCCACAGCAGTCAGCCAAAACACACTGATAGTATATAATACAGTAGGTCTACACTAAGTACAGTTTCCTGTTAAAAAAGAGGGTCAAGATTTCCTCTAGAGACAGTTCCAGGAGCGTTACAGTTTGGTTTTTTTGCCTATTAGAATCACAGATTAGAATAGCTCTGTCTGAGGTCTTGCAGTCTGTGTCTAAAAGCAGACATTCAAGCGGGAGCAGACACTTTATATGGGGCATTTAGGATTCAACTTTGCTTAGTAATATATTCCCGTGATCCAGAAATACAAAAGTGATCTTCTCTGTGACATAATTGTTAACATGGGGACTCTTATTTATTTGCTCAGCTACAATGCATGTAAAGCAAATAGACCATAGCAACACCATTACACACATTCCTGCACTCACTTTAGAGACAATCAATATCCATTATCAAATTCTCAACAGACGAGAAAAGCTGTGAAATTGCCCATAAAATAAATTTACAAAGTCATCCCAATATCTTCTATGTTCTGTTTGAAAAATGAAACATAAATATTTATTTCAAAGGTACTTTCACTTCATTATCATACCAGAGCCTATTCATGGCAGTAGTGATGATGACTATACCATGCTGTGTTTCACACAAATGAGGAAAATAAGTTGGATTCTTCTTTCAGTGAAGGACCTTGTTTTGTAATTCGTTCTGTCCTTTAGATTAGGGTCATTCTCTTTTACTTGGTTCTCAAGCTCCGAAACAGACCATAACAGTATCTTTTATTCAAATAAAGGCCAGTTTGCTGTGTCACCCAAATACTGAAACTCTTGATCTACTTTAAAAGACCATGGAAAAAGTTTCCACCCTGCAGGAACTCTATATTGGTAACCTTACATTTTCTTTTAGGAAGGTAGCCCATGGGTTTTTTTAGCATTCAGAAAGATCTCATCTTTGTTTCTTGTGGAAGACCCACTAAGTAGAAGGATGGTTTTCTTAAAACCCTCTAAACATCCCAGACTCTTGTGTGAGTTTCTCCTCTCTTGCTCCTTAAGAAAAAGAGCCACAAAAATTTATCTTTCTGTTTTGTGATAAAAGTGACGATAACCAGGCTTCCAAGGGACTGGTGGATCAATATGCAGATGATGCTACATCTGTGCTGAATCACCTTTGGAAACATGAGAGAGAAGGAAAGTGAAATTGGCATTTTTAAATGCCAGTGGTACCCAGAGATACTTGCTGTAGTTTCCTGACCTATTTGACATTTGCTGTTACTGACATCCAGGTGATAGGACAGAGCCTGGCATTAGTTCTTGGTCAGACTTTATCCTACAGTCCCACAAAAAAATCAGTAGGTCAGATTCCTGGCAGCTGAAGTGCATTCCAGTCTAAGAGCCAGCACAATATATTTCAGACAACAAAAGTAACATTGCTGTAAGCAGTTTAATTTATTATTTTCTGCCTTTCAAAGTGGAGGATTTGGCTCTCCATATATTTTGTCTGTGGTCACTACACATTTTAGTGGAAACATGCCACAATGAGTATGTTTCAAGACTTCAATGAATTGCAGACCTTCCTATCTATTACTTTCTAAGGTGATTATGTGTATCCCACCTAGGTATCATTTAATACTGTGTACTCTGTGTTTGTCCACAGAAAATACAAAGGCATCTGTTATCTTACAGTAGGCTACCAACTTAAAAGTGTCATGTTTGTACTTTTGAATATTTTATATATTTATTCTGTTTGGTTCTTTAAATGTCTCATTCTTAATCCTTTATCTCTAATTAAGATAACTAATTGCTTTAGACAAATTGCTTTATTCCCTTTCATATTTCCCTACATGCTAAATACTGATAAGTGGCCTCCATTTATCAATGATATTCAGCTTTACATTCATTATGTTTCAAGGCACAAAAAATCATTGTGCAGTAGCACTCTTTAGCAATGCACAAATGAACTAGATACTGAATATCAACCAAACAGAACAAATTTAACCGAAACCAAGTGAAATATTGAATCCTGAGCAGAGATGAAAATAATACATTCAAATTAATTCAGGCAATTTTGAATACCATCATTTTTGCTACATCTTATACTCTCAACAATCATTCTCTATGAACTGCAGCAA
This sequence comes from Orthonyx spaldingii, assembly GCA_013397795.1. NCBI lineage: Eukaryota > Metazoa > Chordata > Aves > Passeriformes > Orthonychidae > Orthonyx > Orthonyx spaldingii. Next base: position 199,965 of record VZTJ01000234.1, read on the forward strand.
CTGGGATTAAAGATTAGGATGTATGGAGCCTACCTGTATCTTTCTGAATAGCCACAATTATCTTATGATTTGTAATGTTGTGCTTATGCTCTTGAATGCTAAGACCAGGCACTGGTTTTATTATGAAAATCACAAATTTACTAATGCCTTTTAGAGCATTATTTCAGCTGTTTTTATGTGTTGCGTTAAACTGACTACACATGCAGCATAAAATTAGGGATAAAATATGCTCTCATATAACTATAATTAGAACAGAAATTAAAGGAAATTAGCTAGCATAGCACCAAAAAACTATTACCCCAGATATATTTGGACACTAAGCTTTGAGGCTTAACAAGCTATTTGAAAGCAAGTCAAACAGCCAGAGCTAGATGTTAATAGATAACCACCTGTGTCCTGTCAGTGCTCTGGAAAACCTCATTAGCCATGCAAGGCCATGGATCTTGGCTCCTTTTCCACTTAAGTAAATTTAGCACTATGAAGAACCACGATGGAGTGGGTATTTCATGCTAATGAACTCTCTGCACCACATGGTACTCTCTTCCTATTTGAAAAAAATGACCGTTTGTGAGGAAAGCCAATATTTTACATAAAATATTAGTCAATCAGTAGTTAGAGCAATTCCCTGTGCTGATCCAAGAATAAAGAATCAGCTAGGACTGTTTTCTAAATCAGATATATTTCTTAAATAGAACTCTATGTGGATGTAGTCATTTGTTTAAGAACAATGGAAACTGGATCAAAAGTTTTTTATTTCAACTGTATCAGACTCAGCAAGGTTGCTGCAAAACAAGATTAAAAACATACTTAGGAAATTATTTCACAGACCTCTAGTGGACTGAAATTGAGCTACTCAGACTTATGTGCTGCTTAACACAGCAACAAATTCCCATAGTTTATCTGTAGTGCCTTCTCGCAAAAACTAAATACTGCTGACAAGTTTTATTCTCCAGCAACACCAGCGGTGTTTTCTGCTTCTCATGTATAAAGATTTCTGGTACAAATACTAGCCAGAACATGTCCCAGAATTACAGAATCTTACTATAAGGCAATATTTGAAAGATAATATTATCATGTATTGTTTGCAGAGCAGAAAATCAGATTTCAGAAGGCTTCATGAAGATAACTACTGGAGCTGCATAGCTTGTTTTAAAACAGGGCTGTTTTCTACTGTTTCATCTTCCAGTTCCAGCTTCTGAGTTAACTAAATCTCTAAAGTTCTCACAGCTCTGGACCAAGCTGAAGATCCCAGATTTCAGGTCTGATGGCAGCATTAGACTGAAACATGCACCATTCAGAGCACCAAGTGACATCCTGAATGGTCAGGTATTTTATCCCTGACCAGAAGCAGAATATGTTCGGGGTATTAAAGGCATGTTCTTGTAGATCTGTAAAGGAGCTTAGGCTCCTTAAAACAAAACCTAGAGAAATGAAGCTGATAATGTCACTGGTCTAAAAATTACACCTGCCTTTCCTCTGAAATGGTCCTGAGCTGAATTAAAGTCTTGCCAGGCAAGACAAGTCCTCATACCATCCCCTCAACAACTGTTTTTAAAAATCATCAGTTAATGCTGTTCATTAAATGAGCCTCACATCAGACATCTTGAAGAGGAGGTAGAATTATCAAGAACAAATGACAAAGGGAAACAGTCAAAATAATGGTTGAACCGTTCACAATAACCCATCTCTGCCTTTGACTTCAGCATTTCTTTTCACTTCAATAAGAATAGAAAAACCCCGAAACCTCCCAAATATTGTTGTAAAACATAGAAAATGGAAAGGAAGACCATGTAAGAGAAATTTTAGCAGACAATAACTGTTATTGTGTATTCTTTGCATGAATGCATTTTCCAAAGTTAAGTATCTCTGTTGTCAAGAGATGAACATTGGTGGCATTAGAAGCCTTATGAATACATACATACATGCATCACTTTCTGAGAGTTGCTCCTAATTTAAAACAAGTGGTCTCAGACATAGGGTCATAGCTCAGCAAACCAAAAGCAATCTTCAAAAAGCTAAAATCCACTTCAGTTGCATTACGGCTGAGAGGAATATAGATTACAGCTTGAATGGTTTCAACTAATGGTCTCAGTTTGTCAAAGGCTGAGAACTGTTCACCTAAGAAGAAGATTGACATCAAAGGCAGAAAGGAAGGAGTAAAATCAAATACATGTACATTTTATACATCTTCCCATTATCTTGTAAATGGAAAAATATATATTACTACATAGCCATTGGCAGGTTTTCATACACTTGGAAAAGTGAGTATTGATGAGTGTACTAGAGCTAGAGAGTGTGTTATGGGTAGAACCACGTAACATTTATCATTGTAACAAGTATGTAAAAATACCGAGGAAAGAAATGAACATATACATCTCTTCTCTGCAAATACAATTGCTATTTAAGAACAGTACTAACCACAGGAGATGCCATTTCTCAATAGTTATGTTGCCAGAGTGCCATATTGGAAGGAGCACAAAAATGCACTACTGAGAGATCATAGCTTTGTAGTAAGGGAATACACAGAAATAATTAGGGATTAGGAGAGGTAGGTGAATGCCTCATGAGATTTTCAGTATTGTGCTTCAGTGGCAATTAGGCACTGAGCCTCCTATTGCAACCTTTCTAGGCACTAAAATAGTGCAGTTCTGATGCAAAGTCCTTGCACTCCACGCACAGAGTTTGCACTAAAGCAAATGAGTTCATTTGTTAAGATAGGTCTGGAAGCATTAACCTTGTATAGCATTATTCCACACAGTTTTACAGGAAGTGGCTGCCACAGAGATCTGAGAGGCTTCTGCTGGCCAGTGAGTGCTGCCTCCTGATTAGTGTTATAACTGAAAACACATGATGTTTGGGCTCATTTCTCTCAGTTCATGGGTGTTTATGTTTCTCTAAGGTAGGTTCTACTCTTAGACCTGACCGGGAACCCCAAGTGAATGCATCTCTGACCGTGCCTGGCTATGCTGCATTAGGCAGGTCATAAAAGGTGAAGGGCACAAAGACCAAATCCAGAAAACATTCCAAGTTAGAAAGGGTTAGCAACACAATCAGCTTTCAGACACATCTTACCACCATCAAGATGCATATAAAATTATATTCTCCAAGAAAGCTTTTCCACTATTAACAGCATGAGTAAGACATAGCAAGGAAGAAAAGTGGAGAGGGGTTCACCTGAGCATTGTCTCTCTACTGAGAAAAGAAGAGATGATGCAACTGGACTGCATTAAGGCCTCCACAGAGCACATCTAAATTACTTAGAGAACACTTAGGCATTACAGTAATAACCACTACAGGAAACTCTAATGCAGATATATAAAACATTAAATAGCTTAATTTATTTCTAATACCTGCTTTTACCCTGCTACCTTGTTCCAACCTTTACACCACATTTAGTGCAAACAGCAAAATAACAGCAAACTCAAGAAAAATGTTATTCAGGAAGCTGCATAACCATTTTTTCTGCTTTGCTCCTATCTCATTAACTCAATTATATCCATTTCTTCAGTGAGTCTCGCTGTAGCTACTCCTCACAGACATCAGTATCATAGTACTACTGGGAATTTCAGTTTACATTAAATATGTAAAAAAACCCCAAACGTCTTCATTCAGGGGATCAGAACAATGAGTCTAATATATCAGCACTAAAGGAAATTTAAGAGCAGTCTCAAACTTAGTTTTTTAAACCATGTCTCTTTTTTTTTTTTTTAGTTACTCTATGACATTATGCCTGATTTATGACTTCTGAATGCTTACAATTCAAAATCCTGGAATAAAATGGGGTGGGAGCTGATGCCAATATAGAGTTCTGAACTAAGACAACAGGCAGTGAAGGTCTAGATTTTCTACAAGAAAATGATAGGACTTAAGGAGCCTGTGACCTGAGCAGCTCATAGATGATGGGATGTGACAGGGGAGAGCACCTCAACACTACACTGTGGCTGTAGCCCTGTCCTGGTCTCAGAGAGAGAAAGCTGTCTGTTTACATCACCTCTTTACAGTTTCTTTATGAGCCTCTGTATAGAGCTTATGTAACTGCCAAAACACTCATTTTGATATTAGCAAAGAAAACAGATGACAGAAAAAGTTTAGTCCATTATTAATTATTGAGAAAGAGAAGTATTTGTGAGTTAGTCGAGAGAGCTGGTAATCTCCTTAAACACAGAAAAGAGTGAGAAGTGAGACACTGAATCTTTCAAGGACCTGATAATGTTTAATGAGATTTAAAAGAGAAATCTGAGAGCTAAAAAGTAGCAGTTATCAAGCAAGGACTTTTCATCTGGCTCAATAAGGAAAAAAAAAAAAAAATAGTAGCCTTAAACTATTTTAGGGCCTATACCTCAAAGTGGTGCACTGGTTTGTTTTCAGCTACCTTGTTACTTTGTGCAACTATAGAAAGCTAAGTAGAGTCAAGGTGATTGAAGCTGTAAATGAGGTCTGACAAAATGGACATAGAGGTATCAGTTAATAGCAACGTTTCTTCTGAATATTTAATAAATACAAAATAAAACACTTTTGCATCTTCATTGTGCAAGAAACGACACATCATATAATATTTTTGTGTTGGGAGTGCTGAAAGTTTTGCTCCTTAAAGTTAAGGAACACTGGCCTTGAAGAGGGATGCTCTTAGCATAGCCTGAGAGGGAAAACTGAATGAACACTCTTGAGACGGCCCTCTGTATCTTTCCTTGAGTAAAACATGCTGCCAGCACAATCCCCCTGAGCCACACTGTGAGCTGGAGCAAAGTTTCAGCAGTCTGTCCCCTCTCCTGTTCCACACATTAGCACCAGCCTGGCCAGAGAAGCAGCATCCCATAATTTTATAGAAATATATGAAAACAACTGCAGTTGTTCAATGTATTTAAACTTGATTTCTCCAGGTATCTTTTTTTGTGGTTTTTCTTTGGTTTGTTTTTTTGTTGTTTTACTTTTTCCCATTTACTTACTGGGTTTTTGTGTTTGCTTTACACAATGTAGAGTGTTCAGTAGAAGAGTTCATCTCCTTCTGAGACATTGGATTCAGTGACAGATGTGAATATTTGACATTAAGTTATGAATCACCCCTTCACTCTGAATTTATTCCACTGTCTTTCAAGGTTTGTTTGGAGCAAAGCTGAAATAAATAAAGTGGCTGCAAATTTCTCCAACAAGGACTGCGTGAAGCAGGAGAGCCCCGAGAAACCTGCAGCTCAGCTGCTTAATCTGCTAACACAACAGGTACTCAGACAAAATCCTGCAGGGACATTATTCCCTGTAATTTTCCAGTGATGTAGGCTCATGATATCCAAGGACCAAAGAGGTGCTAATTTATTCCTCTTACCCTCTAGCTTTTTCTTCAGAATGTCACAAACTCCATTAAAGCATAACAGGTTGTATTTAGCAAGTACACTGTTTACTCTAAAAGGTACATAACTCTAAGGCAGGGGAGCTGAAACTTGCTGTGTACTTTAATTAGTTGTCTCTTCTGTCCAAAGATGCTTTTGGCTCTGCATCCACATGTGCACATAACAACAGCTATTGTATACTGCTGTTTTAAGTACTATCTGCTTACTCTTCCCACTTTTAAGAAAACTCAGGCTACAAAAACACTGTTTCAGGATGATGAGACAAGAAAGAAGAGGTGCCATAGCTGAAAGAAAAAAGGGGGGGGGAAACCAGCAAAAAACCAAAATGAAAATAAAAATTAAACTGTCTCTTAAAGAAAAACATTGTAGCAACTCAGTCTTCATATATTTAAATATTTGTTATAAACAAGCCTATTTCCCAGAGCCAGAACTAACATCACAACTTTTACTTGTTCCCTTGTTGCTTTATAGTTCATGAAGAAATATTGGATACATATGACTTAGAGTTTTTGCAGCTTTTGTATTTTCCAGGATGGAGCCACAACCAAGGCACACCATGCTCTTTATAGAACAAATATGAGTGGTGAGGTTCTCAAATCCTTAATCCAAAAACCTCTACTTGTCTATCTTTCAAACTGAAGAAGGGGTCTAGTCTCGATGCAGTGGGTGAAATACCTGAGTAAACTACAATTACGTTTATATGTAGATATATATATGATATGAAAACATAAAATCTATATACTCACATACATTTTTCTCTATGTATTGAAAGAAAAACTTGTGTTTTGTCATAACTGTTGAGATGACTGTCAAAACAATATCTTAGACATAAAAGAGTACTTGCTTTCCCTGACCTTCACAGTTTAGCTTTCTGGACACTTCTTTCCACAGACTGAGTTTACAGAGCATGGACTTTATTCACAATTAAGGAACCCAGAGTTTTCAGAATTATCTGTTTATCTTATACCTCACTTAAATGTAAAGCAAAAAAAAAAAACCAGCAAGGTGGAAAGATATTTTCAGAAAGACAAACAGTCACCCTATGGCCCCCATGCCTAGACTGCTCTGTGCAACTGAAAACAAGCACAACAAAAAACAGCAAAAGACCTGGACACCAGGGCCACAATAACAGCTCTGCTGGCTAAGGGAAATAACCCATGAAGCCAGCAGTTCCAAAAAGGTGAAAGAAAGATGGATATATCCTAACTTAGCCAACTGAAACTGTCAGGAAAATTAAAAACTCTTTGAACTCCAGATAAGAAGCTAGCCAGAAAACTGTCACTTCCCATTGAGAGAGGAAGAGGGAAAAGACATGTAAACAAAGAGCAGCATTGATAATGGAAGAGAAAGGATAAGTCCAGACTTTCCTTAATGTGTTCCCTCAGAAAAGTTATTTTCAAGGCCTGACTCCATGCTCAGATGGAGAAGAAACACTGACAGGAACTGGGAAAAATTGATCTGCAGACAATTCTCTGGGTTTGAAATAAGAGTTTTCGGCAAGTCCTGCACAGAGTTGGCAGTACTGAATAACATGTACTATAGCTTTTGTAGGACCAGCTGCATTAATTTGTGTCTAAAAGTGGCATTCTTTGTAGCAGACATTAATTTTTGCCCTTAATAAAAGCTAGAGTCTTTCCAGAGAGGCAGTAACTCTGTGTGCTGGAAAGCATGGGGCTGGCCTCCAGGCTGTAGTTAGGGACATTCTGAAAGGTTTTTCCTATTTTGGTACACGTTACTTTGTCCTTATACTAGCTAATCAGTTGTAGAATCACTTCTGTCAGAAATAGGTTCCAGGGGAAGATAAGGTGAATTCCTGATGATCACTCACTCTCTGTTAATCAGATCCATTTATTTTTTTCTTATCTGGTACACTCAAAAAAGAGGAAGGATCCAGAATCATAAAACCTGACTGCTACCCTGAAAGCATCTATTTCAGGTGTTCCCCCCACAAATTTATTCAGACAGATATGCTGATAGGGTATCACGATCTGAGTCATAGAAACATGTCCCATCTGCAATACCAGGCTTCAGAAAAATTCATAGGTGTAGGGTGGTACATACACAAAGATTGTATAAGGAGAATTCTGTGTTGTTGTTCAATTTATCATTGACTAGGTCTTCCACAACAGATTTTTATTGCTGATTATTAGCAATAACATGAGTTTAAAATTTGATGTAATGAAGAGGACTAGTAAAAAGTGAGCGCTGGTGTCATGATCCCAAAGTATATTTATTAATACTTGTATTTAAGGATATTTGCTAACATCTGGATATGTACTTTGAAAAATAAGGACAATATTATAGGACTGCCAACAATCAGCAAGAAGGCTCATTATTAAGTTTTTGTAGAAAACAGGCATCATTCATGTTATATTATCTTTACCTTCACAATCTACTTCAAGTCAAAAAGATGTACCTGCACATTTTCAGAAGCATTTCTTGGGTCACTACTGCTTCTCACATTCTAAAGGAAAAAGGTTTTCCTCCACTAATTCTTCTTTGCTGCAACCTGGAAGTGTCACTATGCTTCTGATATTTCAGCAAGGCTTTGAGGTTTCCCTTCAAAGTTTTGATACAGTCAATTAGGGCAGATGGGAACTTCTACCACTGCAAATCTTCTGACTCACCTCACTGAGAGATGAAAAAAGCTCAGATGGCTTGTGCAGTCCCTGCCTTGTAGACATTGTTATCCTTACCTCTCTTTTGCAGGAATACGTCTATGTCTTCCAACAAAACAAAACAACACAAATGTGCTGAATGGCTGTGAATATACATCAGATTCAGCCTCATGGTCCACAGAGGACTAGACTTTTGGGTAGGGAGACTTTCATACATTTAGCATCAATGTGTATGACATGCTCTATTTTAAGGAGGTTTGCAATAAGAGTTTGCTAATGAATAAAACAGTGTCTTCATCTCCATACTCTACAACAATTTTTGTTCTTAAGTGCTGCAACACCCTTATATCTCAGCATCATAAGGAAGGCACCATCTGTTATGACACCAGTGAGAGATGAACTTTCCATGTGTTGTTTCATCAATAGTGTGGCACTCAGAATAGTTATTTTTTGAATCAACGTGATCTTTGAGGCTCTAAAGAGCAGCAAGGCCCTCTGAGACTTTTTCTGTCACTCCACAGATGAAAACAGCATTCCTGTTATCAGTACCCTCTTCTGTGCTACGTCAAGTTTAACGTGCTTTCCTTTCTCCTCCTGAATATGCTTTTCAACATTATTGCTAATGCTTTCTATCCAGCACGATATTTTTGTAAGGTTGACTGCCCAAAAGGTAAGGCAGCAAGGATGGACTTAAATTTCTACGTAAGAAGCATTTTGTTTTCTACCTATGCAGTCCTATACATCTCCATTCCTGTCCTGTATAACTGCCCAGAGGAGAGAGGATGTTTGGTTTCTGTGCATTATGTAGGCCTTTACAGCTAAAGTGGCATTTTCATAATATGAATCTGAAGGAATGTGCAATAGCCCTAAAGCAGAACATGAAATATATCTGAGGGTACAAAGCCTTCTGACACAGACCTGGGGGACTGCAGAGAGGGAAAGGGAGACAAACATGGTGTAGTTCCATTTATCCTGCATTGTGGGAACAGTCTTTGGTACAAGATGTCTGAAACCTTGATCAGATATTGTCTAGACAATCTAGTAAGCCATAAGAAAGTAATGAACAGTGTTAACAGCTGAAGAGTGTGTATGGTGATAGTGGAACGGTCAAAACCATTTTCATGGCTTTGGCTTATTTAACATCATGCACACTGCCTTACTTTCAAACATACACCAAAAAAATTGACTCTTCAGCTCAGCAAAGAGTAGGTGTAAGGGTGATTTTACCAATGTATATAAATAGCTCAAGGGAGGGTGCAAAGCAGCATGTTCAAATGCAGCCAGCACCTTTTCAGCAGTGTCCAGTCACAGAACACAAGGGAATGGGCACAAATCAAAATACAGAAGGCTGCCTCTGAACATCAGGAAACATTTTTTCACTGTGAGGGGGTAATTGAGCACTGGCAGAGGTGGTTGCAGGGTTTCCATTCTTAGAGATATTCAAAAATCATCTGGATACATTTCTGGACACCCTGCTCCAGGCAATCCCACATGAGCAAGGAGGTTGGATAAGATGGCATCTAGATGTCCCCAAGCTTCCAACCCCAAGCTTTCTGTGATTCTATGCCTTTGTTCTGCTGAGAGTGGAAAAAAGGATAGAAGTATTTTGTGAACCACATACAAGGGCTTAATGGGTCATAAATGTCTTTTTAGCTGCATTTTGGTGAGCTTTGACCTATGAAAAAAATATGTCTGTGTATGTGTGTTAATCTCCAGAGAAAACAGTATGTAACTGAATATTAATTTAAAAAAAGTTCTGAACAAGATACTCACCCCATGAATATTCATTCAGATGAAATATACTGCATAGGGCACTTTCCATCTATTCCACATGTAGTTGTTGAGTTATGTACAAAGTGAAAAAGTGGAAAAGCATTTCTCTTGCCTGTTTTCACATCAGTGAAAATAAATGGAGAGTGATAAGAAATCAAGTATGTGGAAGAAAAAAAAAGAGAAAAATATCCATCCTGGGGGAGAAAATGTTTAAAAATTACTGTAGAATAGTTTTCAGGTAACTTCAAAAGAAACAATCCATAAAATCAGAGTACATTTAGCTGAGGGGATTTATTAATTCCATTATTAATAATTGTTTATATTAACATAGCTAATAACACCACATCCTATTACACTAGTGTCAGAGACTGAAATGTTATGGTTTAAACATTTTTATGAAGGACTTTTGCCTATTGTAACAAAACTGTATAACAAAGCTGTACCACCAAAGCCCACCCTGAATGGGCCTTCCGACTGAAATCCTGAACTGGGAGTTAAACCGCCTAAGGGATAGAGGTAAGAGAAAGTGACACTATTGTCTTAAGCATCTACGGTCTGGGAAGTAATGGATAAGCATTCACAGGAGAGCCAAACGCAGCAGCTTTGGAGTGGAGGCCACAACCCCAGGCTTATCTGCTGCCAGGTTTGCACAGACCTCCATACCGATGGGAGGAGGAGGAGGTGTTTGGGTCTATGACAAAAAACCCCTGGTCAGGGGCAGTCAACGCCCATCCTCCACTGTGCAGACTGGTCCATCTGGTGAGGTCACCACCCCAGGAGAGCCACATCTACAGGACATTCACATGAGGGACAGCTGAGGGGGTGTCATGGTCCATCAAAGGCTCCCCAAATGGTTCCCCAGATCCTGCACCAGAGTACTGCACCTTATGCAAAATGTGATGCAACAGAGCCACAGTTCTGCGAGGGACAGTGTCAATCTGGCCCCCTGCAGGGGAGGTACCTGGCCAATCCCACCTGGCCCAAATGTATATTAATCCATTGGATTCTATACATTTCAGCAGGGAGCCCTCACTACCAAGAAGACCAGATGGAAGGAAGAACTGCTGGGACCCATGGAGGGGTGATAAGTTTCTACTTAATCTGTCTCTGTCACTCTCCCTGTCCCCTCCCCACACCCCTTTTTTTCTAATTTTTTTCTTTCTTTCTTTTTCTTTCACTTTGCCTCTTTTACTATTAAATAAGGTATATCAATTTTTTGGTATCAACATTTAACCTCATTTGGTTTTAATCATGTTTTGGGGAATATTTTGAACCTCAGGATTTGTGAGTCACTGAGAGCTCACTTTGCTCCTCTGTGATTAGAGTGGGTAGTAACAGCTAGATCCTAGAATACACAGGACAGAGAAAGATTCTTTTACATTGTAAAAATCAATCTTTTTCATTTACAACTATTGGAGCATTACATTAGAGCACCTAAATAAGTTAAGAGCAGATTCCTCATTAAAGAAGAACCAAAACTATCTCATAAGCTAAATCTCTTGCTTCCTTTATCCTGTCCCACACCTCCAACATAGAGCTTTTAGAAAGACTTCTCCAATTACTGTGACTCTTTTTCCTGGTATTTTACAGAACTATTTAAGATCTCATTCATCACTATGATTGTTCACGAACTTGTGTACAGGACTAATTCAAAGGCATGATGTTCTAAGCTTTGCTCAATAATCAATTGATGTTCTGTAGCCATAGCCAATGCAGTATAGAAGCTCTTTTCTTTCATGTACGTGCTTCAGTCTCCAATCCTTGATGAGTACTTTATCAATACTGTCAAGAAGATTTCTTTCCCAGCCCAGAATTCAGATCTCTTCTCTAGTAGTCAGACTTTATCTGTTGTTCCAAAAAACAAACATTTCTTTGCAGTAGATTTACAGCTTTTTTTTTTTTTTTTTATCTGATTGCTGCCAAGAACCTGACAGAAATCATTTATTAGCAAATTCTGCAATTCCTACACTAGTCCTTGCACAGCTCTGCCTCCCAGGTTCTGTTGTTAGCCATATATATGACCCCTTTTCCTTTAAAGATATTTTTCTGGATATTACTGTTTTGGTGGGTCACATGGGTTAAAAACTGTGGCATCAGTAAGAAAATTATATTTCATTGTAATAGTCTTATCAGTACTTAGTTTCACAACAGTAAAGAACCAAAAGTACTTCTAGTTTCGTTAAGTATTACCACAGGGAATATAATACTGTGCGTTGCTTATTCAAGTGTTCCACAGGTAATACCTGGGATACTGGCAACTCCCAAGAGCAAATGTGGAGTCTTTGTCTACAGGACACTGATACATTTTCTGGGAGTTTCCTTAAAGACAGTGTTTTTGTTATTAAGCTGTATATCACTTTGGCTCAACAACACAGAGGAGGTAGCGAGTGCTGTGAATTAGGGAGGGTGTGAATTGTGAGTTTCTTCAATCCATTTCCTTATCTTCTCATCACAAAGGTTAACTTTATGCTCAGAAGGACAGTAAGAAAGAGAGAAACAGAGACGTCTTTGTTATACCTATGGTAGTCTCCTACTTTTTTTACGCTCCTAAATAAATTTACCTTTTTACCCTGTAAGTTGTAGAGGGACTCTGGGCCCCATGAACATTCCCCCTAGAACATGTACAATTAATTCCAAAATAAATGCAGAAGAATTTGTCTCACAGATAATGATAAGAGGCAGAACAGGTGAGAGGGAAAGGTATCACACTGCTTGAAGTGTAAGTTGATCTCCCCAGATTCTGTAGTTGGGGGGGAGGGGAGAGAGAAGTTTCTGTAGAGTAGATGTCACAACATACCTAACTTATGTGCTCTGAGACTCTTCCTTCACAGGATGCCCTCCATTGGCAATGTAGAATCCTGGGAACAGCTGCAGCTGGGTAAGATGGATAGTTACAGTGAAAATGCCCTCACCTGGAGCCATGCAGAGTAAACCACATGCTGTAAATTCAGTCTCTAATTTACTGTGAACCAGCTTTTCAATGGATAAGTCATTCATGGCAGAAAAGGAAACTGTGAACATGTTCTTTTGTACACCGTGCTGCAATGTTAAACCAAACTTTTATGCCACACTTTTCATCCACCGATTTCAAGGAATTTACAAAAACAGATGAACACAAGTACTGTTTTAGAAACCAAGGCAACAAGTGATACAAGCACTAGTCATTCAGAAATTCTGTCACAGACCTGGGACAACACAAATCTCTGGATTTCCAGCCAAGATTTATTGTCCTTATCCAGCTGACTTATTGTAACAAGGAAAACTAAGCAACACTTTACAGTGCTGACTCCTTTAGAGGAAATTACATTACAAATATAATCAGGGATGGATGTGTGCTCTATGTAATAATACTGGCCACATGAAAACCCAGAGGGGATTCCAATACATGATGAATTTCTTTGCCTACATTTTACACATTCCTGGTGTCTGAAGGCAGTAATCACCAGTAATTGTTCAGGACTGGCTGATTTATGGAAAAAAGTTTCAAAATACTAAAAATAGATTCAAGTTTGTGCAGAACAATCTCTTAAAGATAACTAAATTCCAATTAGATTTTTCGAATCTAACCAGTGAGAATTTAAAACCTGAACAAAAAATTTATATGTATGTGCAAAAACCATGGCTCATTTGGTTGCTGCAGTACGCAATTTACAGTAAAATAAAAGTGTCCTTTTGGTATCAGACATGCATATAACAAAATAATGCCTTACTTTATACCCACTGAAATGTTGTTCAAGAATTCAGTAGTGTATGGAGTCACTAAAGTGCTGAAGTTGAAGACCTGAATAGGCAAGAAGGAGAGAACAGTGCAGCAATAAAACCTTTCTTTCCATCAGTTGCTTGTCAGTGTTATGCTTCTGTAACAATGACCAATGATGGCTTTGAAACTTCCACACACTGCTCTTATAATGTGCTACACTAAATCACAATGTAGGAACTGAAGAACTGTAGAGAAGGTACAACGTGATAGCACTGACACCATATATTAACTTCTGAAATAGCACATAATTCTCCTCTTATCAGGATGCCACCAGCATTTGCATATTTTGCTGTTGGAAAGTTAATGTCACAAAGAGAAAATCCTGGAAATTTTCCTGAACTGTTTTGCTTTCTTGTCTTCCCTCCCTTTCCCAGCCTGAATGTATGGACACACCATGTTGAATCCCAAGTCTCTCAGGTGCTCTTCTCATGGCAGGACCACTCCAAAAATTGGCTAACAACTCCAAGCATTTTCTTTTCCCTGCTGCTAGGCTCTAGCACTGCATTGAAGCAGGGTTTGTGATGAGCTCCCACCCTCTGTGCTTCCTAGTACATCAAATGAAAACCACTGACCTTGAAAACTGAACTCAGCACAATTGTCACAGTACAGATAGTTCTGCCAATCTCTTTGTGTCCCTCACATGAACTCCACAGTGTAGGTTATGGCCTTCTGCACATGCCAGATACAGCTGTAGAGCTCTACATGGACTACAGGCACCACATACCTGCACATTACATCCAAGAACCTGTCCTTTGCTTCTTGTGTCCTTTAGCTTTGGACCTTCATGCAATAAAAACTCCTGTTGCAGGAAGAACCCTGCAGGACCTGTTAAATAAGCTTGGAGGGAAAAAGGTGAAAACTTTAGTGTGAATGGGAACTGTTGAGGAGGTCCCACTGCTGGGAAGATTGAAGGTACCTCTGGAGCCAAGAAGCCTGGACTTCAGTGTGGAATTTCTTAGTTTAAAAAGCTGAAGAAGGGTGGGAAGAGGGGTGTTTCTAGCATCTCCCTGCTTTAAAATCTCGGTAAGTGTCAGTGACTGCACAAGACTCTTGTCAGAGAAAACAACTGAAGTATATTCTTCAGGTCAGTATAGGCTTGAATTGACTGCAGCTCCACAGACACATCTTCTTTCTTACTGTAGTTCAATATGACCAACACATCTCATAAGACCTAAACAATTTGCCACAGGTTTTCTCAATACTTTAATACTTTATGGCACTTTATGCACACAGTCCATTACTGAGAGGAACAGTATAAAATAGCAAGATATCATAAAAAATTTTGGAGACAAATGCAATTCTTATTATTCTTCTCAAGTTACTTTCAATATTTTGGCATATCCCTGGTATCTGAATCACTAAGCTGCCCTCCTCTTATCTACCAGCACTTGATAAATGATAGGTAATTTTCCCTCTTATGCTTGCTACTTTTCCACTAAGCCAAAAGAAAATCTTCACCCCTGACCCTGACATATCCCTAGCCACAGTTCTGTATACGATTCTGCTCATCTTTTTCGTTGAACACAACTGTCAAAGATTGAAAGCACACTAGCTCCATCTGCTGAAACTCCGTCTGCACACCTTCACACAGATACCCAGGTTAAATAAGAGATTTATTCGCATCATCCAGATGATATAGAGAGATGAGTACTGAAAGTAGACAAGATTGCAATGAAAGTCCTTTTGTCAAAGTTGACTCTATGAAAACATTAACAATGTTGTATCAAAACCTACTTTGTAGAAATGTAATCTTTCACAGCAAGAATAAACAACTTCATTACAAAAATGAATCACTAGTCTTTCAATTTCCTGATTTTGCTGTCCTCCATTTATTTCAGCACTTCTATAATTACTATGCAATTTTTAACCAGATTTAAAAGATTTTAATCACAAAAGTAACATTTATATTGTGATCATGTAGTGGCAGGCTGAATGAAACTTTAATTCAGAAGATTGTGTCTTTTCTATGTAAAATAGATTTCATGTCAAAATGAATACTTTCCTTGTTACTCATGAAAAATTTGTAAATCGACTGTAAAGGAAAAGTAAGTTACAATTTTTCACCTCCTACCCCCACCAGAGAAAATGATCTGAAGTACTGTTAGGATGGGAATTATGCATAGAAATCACTTAAACCTGTATTTTTGCAGCTTATATCAAGAAAAAACTGGGGCGGGGGGTGGGGAGGGGAACCACAAGAAAATGAAGAAAAATATAAACACAACAAAATAAATAATTCCTTCTTAGGAGACCTCAGGTTGGTATATAGCCACTAATTCATGTGACACTGAATCCAGTTTAAGAGCTAGAGCACCAGAGATGAGGCAAATATTTTTCTGATGGATAAGTCCTTATATTTTGCAGAAATGATAAACAATGATTGTTCCCCACTTTAAAGTAAGCTTTAAAAGACCAGATGCAAAACCAGAATAGTTTAAATCCTGAAGAAAGGCTTTCAAGTGTCTCTAAATCACAGCATGAATCAACTGGAAGATACCTCAGTCAGGTAAAACAACCCTACTAACATTGTTTTCACATGTAATTGTTAATGAAATAAGCTCTATGATAGTCTTTCTGTGGAGTTTAACAGAAGGCCCCAAGATCTATTTCAAGTGTGGAAAAACTCAGAGTTGTCAAGACCAGAAGATTACTGGACAGTGCAAATCAGTCCTAATCCTTGCTGTGGGTGTTCTGTACCCAAGTCTTGGCTGGCTTCTGCCCCCAAGGGCAGCAAGAAGGATGAAAAGGGGTATAGACCTACAGTGGAAAAAAAAAAGTGACAACCACAAAGGAAATAGCATGTACACAAAAACTGAATAGCAAAGGTTTTTATTACTTCTGAGCAACACACCCTTAACCACAGACTCTTCTAATGCAGATTTCCAAAGCTTTACCCTTGCTAAGGTACATAAAGTGTTTTGTTCTGGCATCATTTCACTAGTGTATCTGTGGACTCACAGAGGTTATTAATATTAAACACACCCCACATGTAGGATTGGCTTATTAGCTCCTGCTGTACTTACTCAGGCTTATAATTATCAAGATGTGTGCTTAGTGTCTTTTCTGTTAGCTGGGAGGGTTGTGTCCCACAAGAGGTGATGAGAAACTTCTTCCCATTCCTGACCTTCTCGACCAAGTTTTAAGTATCTGCTTGTAACTTTTTTTTTGTAAACCTTCTTTTCTTTTCTTCTTTTTTTNATTTTTTTTTTTAACCTTTTTTTTTTTTTTTTTTTTTTTTTTTTTTTTTTTTTTTTTTGACTGTGTTCTAGTGAAATGTTGGTTATTCTGTGAAGAAAAAGTCCAGAAGAAACTTTTTACAGATACTGACTTTACTATCTCTGGGACTACATGCATACTTGTCACACCCCAGCTGTTAATCTGGTGGAAAATCTAGGGCATTCAGTTACACAGTTACTTAGCATATTTTACTTAGCCATTGTGCTAATTCTAATGCCAAGCAAGCTGCACCCGGGTTGGTGGTGAAGCTTCTCAGTAACCTCTGGGTGTTTCCTTTCATGAATATCTCCTATTTAAGACAGAACAAGATTCCACACAGTGGGAGAGACAGCCACTCCTGAAAACCCAATACAGGTCCCTTAGGAGCAAAAGGGACATAAAAAGAAACTAAAAGAAAAAATACTATCAACAGGCATGAATAAAGAACACAGTACGTGCTTTAAATATTCCTTCTACATCCAAAGCATCTCCCGTCTGCCATGATTTCAAGGATGACAACAGTCTCACATCATTACCAAAGAGACTGATTTCACCCAGAAATGGGTTCTGAACTGTAAGGTGTCCCAAAGGTACAATGTAATTACATTGCCATAATCTACAGCCTGCAGAAGTTACATCCATCCCACAGACCAGCAGGACAGCAAGGGGTGATAGAAAGTAATTTTGTTCCTTTGCCACTTATGGGAAGATACACACGGGTTTAGCAGCTCTCAGCAGCAAAACCCCTTTTATGGGGGAGTGGCCTTCTGTTGTCAGATTGTGAAGAGGTACCTAATGAGTTAAATCAGCATTTAGGCTTGGCAGTACCTTAGCTGGGAAATAAGTGGTTGAAGTTAAATATATTTAAGACCAGAATCTTTGTTAAATAAAAGCTTGGGATACACAATAAAAGGAGAAAATTAAAAAGAAAAAAAAAAAAAAGAGAGAGAAAGAGAGAGGGAAAGGAGAGACATTAGAGCATTAGGTAGGCTCTGTTAGAGGAGTGATTTATTTTGTTTCTGCCTCTGCTTGTTTTCAACAGTGTTCATGCTATATGTAGGTTACCAGGGTGTAACGGGTTTGTTTGGTCTGCTTATTTAAGTAGAACAAGCTTTTTGTCAGATAAAAATAAACCTATCCAAGAAGTGTGGTCTAGTTGTTCATTTTATGTTTTACCTTGAGCATTCTTTTATGTTTCTCTGTTGTGCACATTTATATCCTGGGCCTTACCAGGCATTTGTGTGGCCTTTATGTACTTGAAGTTTTCTGTATGATTGGTAGAATTTCTTCAGTAATGATATTTAAAGGCATAGCTTTTTATGGAAGGACTGGCAAGCTCTAGTCAGTCTGTCTCCCTAACCTGATTAAAATTATGACTAATACATAAAAGTAAGAATTTTGCTGGAAACAAAATTATGACCCTTTTCCTAGAATATTGTTTGAAAAAAACATATTAAAATGGGTCTGTTTTAAGACATACATTCAATATGGAGGGAAATCTTATTTAGAAGACTACATGGATCAACACCAAAGTCAAGGCAACAGTTTGGATAGTGTGGGAAATCAGTATCTGGCAAATGCATGTAGAAGGGGGAAAAAGCCATGGAATCAATAAAGCTTATGAGCAATCAATTTGCTGCAAATGAGTAACTAAAGCTAAAGATCTTGATGAAAAAAGAAAATTCGCATCTATACCAAGGAGAACTAGGGTTTCTAAAAAGGAGTTTAAAATTATGAAAAGGAAAAAAATGCTAGAAACTTAAGAAAAAGACAGCATAGCCAGTCAGGATGTGGAAGTGTAAATGTATCTGCAAGTAATCAGTTTGGTTTCTTTCTTTAATGTTTCTATTTTTTCTTGTGGTAGTATTTTCTGCTTCTACTCCAAGCATCATAGAATGCTTTTGTCCATTAACAACCAAAATGTTTCTCCATCATAAAGAAATAAGTAAAACCATGGAGAGCAGAGGGACAATGGCAAAAAAAACCCAAAAAAACCCCCAAAAAACCCCACAAGCCTGAAAAATCAGCAGGATGAGTGAACTAAATTAGTACTTTAGTGACTATGAAGACAAACATCTGAGCAAGGTTTTAGTATTAGAAACCAAGAGCAGTCTTCAAAGGAATTAAGGACCTGGTACCTCCCCCTGATAAAAAAACAACTCCACATAAGCACTCATGTGATGCAGCACTAAAAAGAGCTGGAAGTCACTTGATACTTAAATTAGCAATAGGTGTATGAGAAATGAATTTATTTTTAGCTATGCCAAGACTGACATTAATATTATGAAACTGTGTACAGTTTAAATGTCTGCATATTAAAAAGGTAGCTAGGAAATCTCTAGGCAAAAGAAACATAAATGATTTAAAGGCTGGAGAAATTGCCTTGCAGTAAGAGTTTGAGAGCCCAATCTGTTCAGCCCACGAACAGGGGCTAGAGAAGTGTCTTGATTACTGCTTGCAAGTGTCTTCACAGTAATAAATTATGTATCAAGAAGATATTTAATATGGTAGGGTCATAATAAGAACATATGGACAGAAGGTAATGCCAGACACTTCTGGCATGATACTTTTCCAGCAATGAAGATGATTAATCATTATAGGGAAATCTTAAGGGAAGTGGTGAATTTTTAATTGTTTCATGTCTTTGTATGAAGATTAAATGTCTCTCCTGGAGATATAAATTTGTTAAATGTAGCCTGCTTGGTGTCCACTAGGTGAAAGAAAATTATTCAAGATTCTGTAATGTCTATAAATCCTGGAGATCTATACACTAGGACAAGACCTGTGTAATGTCTCTAAGGCACAGATTTCTTTCTGTATTGCAAAAGTAATTGTTTTCTATCCTGAAACGATTAACCTATGCGGAAGGATGTATATGGCTATACTCACCCTTCTTTGGGGAAGTTCAAGAACACTCAGTGATGCTAACAGTTCACATGTAGTACCAGCGTAACATTTTGTGTTAGAGTGAAGCCCCCTTTTTCATTTGTGGTTCTCTAACTCTCACGGTTTATCATAACAGAACAAGTTTTGTAAGTTATTATATCACAAACTTTCAGTTTGGAGTTTTAGTAAGCCTTGAACCTCAACAGATGGAGATAGATCATAAAAAATTAAATGTCTTCATAGCTAATTACATGACTTTTATGGAGAGTTAGGAACTCTCCCTTATAACTGTCACTTTTACATGTACACTTTGTGTGTGTGTTTCTTTTGTTTCACAGTGGAGGCCTGCTGTAGGATTGCTGCAAAGTCCAGGAACTGCTCTTCTCCCTCAAGACCTCTGGATTCTGAAGATGAAGAAGTTACCACTATTCATTTGCATTTTAAAGTCATCCAGAGCGCCAGTAGAAACTCTTGACTTATTGTGTGTTTATAATCAGTCTTGAAATGCTGATCTTCACACCTTGTTACCATGGAATAAGGGTTATAAAATTCATTTCCAGCATGGATTCTGTTAATGGACAACATTCTCTAAAACACTCCAGTGAGTTTCACGAGAAGTATCTTCACAGTACCTTTGGCAATTGTGGCAGGATGACCCCCCTCCTTCCTCCCACTGAGGTGCATAGATAAGATAACCTCTGTCATAACAACTCACCAGGGGGTCACACCCTGGCACCAGGAGTCTGCCAGACCCCCATGCCAGGAATCTGGAGAACAGATGGGAGAAGAGATAAAAAATGTGTACGTGACAGAAGGCATGTCTTTTGTTCTATAAAAGTATCACCTATCTGCCACAAAGTCAGAAGTTTCTCTTGCACATTCTACAAATGTGTGGAGATAATTTCTCCCCAAGGATTTCGCGAACCTTGTGGTAACTTCTCTAGAGATTGAGAGGATCTGATATATGTGGACATCCCCGACAACTGGATGGTAAGATACATTGAATCCTAATTATACTATTTTTCCGCTAGCTGTATTTGTAAATGTGCACTGTATAAGTTATACTATTAATAGTTTTTCTTTTTCCTGTGTAGTAATATTCTGTTTTAAGTCTCTTGTCTGTTCAATTGGTGTCCCTTGAATAAATGATTTATTCTATAATACACCGAATCAGCCATTATTAAAAGAACTTGCGAATGGAAGTGGGTTCTGGGGTGCAGGCCGCCTCAGTAAGTTATTATCTATTGCTATAGGCCTAAGCAGAGGTAGAAGCTTATTTTAACCCCATAATATCCATTCATAACAGCAATGCACAAGCTTACATAGACAAAAAATGCTGGTAGTTGAACTCAATATAATGTAACTGATACCAATGAGAACAATCAACTTCCTTCAGACCACCATTGGCAAAAATTCAAGTACATGACTTGGGGAATGTAAGGAAAAAATAGAAGACTGTTTCTTTGACAATAAAAGGAATAATATTAATCTTCTACTGTCACATTTGTTCTTTAATTGATGCAGTGTTCAACCCATTTCCATCCATGTTAAAGAGGTAGAATATTCAGACCAGCCTGCAAAGGGCAGAGCACCTCTGGTGTCTTCCCTGAACTCTGTGAAAGATTTAAAGAATGTTCTGTATGTGGACTGGGCTGAAATATGTCTGATTTTGGTAGATATAAGGGGAATAGGAGAGTCAGGGAAAGAAAAGTAAGCAGTCTCATCTAGATGAGAGGACTAAGACCCTGAAAATAGTGCTCATAAAGCTGTACAACTAAAGAAAAAGTGTGTTTCGGAAATGGCTTGGAGAAGGGGAGAGTGAGTCAGGTATAAAGCTATGTGCTTCCCAGAAAAAGGGACAAGAATCCTGAGTGTGTAATTTTGAAAGGAAAACATTAGAGTGCTCTAGAGATATGAGACATTGTGAATATACAGAACAGTCTCTTTTTAAAGGTTTGCTGGTATGAAGTGCTAGTGTTCTGGCTCAGTTAACTGAAAAAGATGACTTTTTATTTTTCCTTGCATGCATAAAACAAGAAAGTAGCTGCTCAGGGGAAAACCAGTGCATTCCTAGCTCTGCCTGCTGCAAGCAAAGCTTCATTGGCTAATTGGGCTTCCGAGGATGTGAAACACACCAGTGGGAAATTACACTATGACAATCATGCTGCAGGAACACAGCCAGCCCTGAAACATCTGTCTTTTCCCAAATTTTGCCGAAGCCAATTAAATTCCCTCATAACCAGCTGGTCCCAATGTGACTACACACTGACTCAGTCAATGCATGCTGACCTTTTTGTACTGGGGCAAAGCAGATTTGATTTCCACCCCTCTTGCACAACTTGCATAGCAATATCAGTCCTGCTCATGTGGACTTCCTTCACTGAAATGCCATTGCCTCCAGGGTAACGCTAAAGCTGTGCTCAAATTGTCTTCAATCTTCCTTTGTGCTTTACTATGTGATCCAGATAACTTACTGTACACAGCCAAAAACACCTGGTTCTTCCTGTGTTGCAGTTATGGTTGTCATATTGCTGTCAGTGTCCCCAGAAAAGGCTAAACTGGAAGTGCCTTCCCAGTGCTCAGTGCCATAAAGACCTTGATTTTAAAATCAATCCCTGGCACCTGAGCCCTCCTACTCGTGAAAACAAGAGCTGGACTGACTGACCAATCCCAGCCTAAACACCATTTTTCACTTCAGGTGCCTTTCTGTGGGTTTTTTGTGGATTTCTACTGGTTAAGGTCACTTGCCCTTTGACTTGCTGTCTTTTCAAAGGCATGTGAAAATCATTTACAAAGATGCTGCCTGTCATTTTATTTCCTAGCAGACAGCAAAATAATCAGTATAATGGCTCTGTTGTCTTTCTGCTCCCATATATCAATCAATTAAGATCGCACAGTACAGAAAGTTTTATAGCATGGTAATATTCAATAAGGTCATAGTCTTACATTGATGAAGTTGGTAACAAAAATACAAGTGAATTATAGTCTGGCAAGGGATGAAGCTAGTAAAGACAAAATGTCCTCCAAGTCATCCCTAAGGATCAGCAGGTTTTACACCCAACAGATTTTCTTTACTCCGTGATGTTTAAGTGGGAATTACAGGAGCCTGGTATGCCATACAGAACTGTTGTCTCCCATTTGAAGGGCTGTGCCTGGGCAGAGCAGGGTTTGGTGATGGAGAAAGCAGAGAAAAGAAACATGAGTAACAACACTAGTTTGAAATTAGGAACTGAAACAGCTTTTTTCCTCCATATAGAAGAGCCTTTGTATGCCCCAAGCTGAGTAATTACTATTAAAACATTTATCTGATATGAATTTATCTTCATTGCCAAATGAAAACTGCAGTAGCAGGATTTGTTTTTACAGGGGGAAAATAAAAATTACTATAAATATGTCATTCCATACAAGCACATTTTATTTAACTTTTTCATCTGTGGTTCATAGTTCACCAGTGATCAATATATTTTCGTGCTTTCTCTGTTTACAATAAGTATTTTTTATATAGAGACAGTTCTATCTTGATAACTTCCTACATGAACTCAACAACGTCTTTATAATCTACCACCTCTTGCCAGAATACAGAAATGTCCTGTAAGGATAATGTTTTAGTTTGGTTCTGTTTCAGAGCCAAATCTGAAGGCAAAATAATCAGTCTTACTATGTCATGATCAGTCTCATTTATTGGACTCTTAGAGGTGTTGTAAGACCTCAGAAAAATCATAAGCTCATATAAATATAACATTATTTGTAAATATTCTAGCTATTTATCGCACTTTCTCCAATAGATATATTTAACATATATTGTAAGGGATGATTCAGTGTCCTAAAGAGCATGCACTCTAAATATGAGCATGATGATGCATATCAAAGCATTAAAGGGAAGGCTTAAAGAGGCCTATATGGTTGCTTATGGTGTAAATTTTTTTGTTTGTATCTGTGTTTATACATATAGATGCTATATCAATAGTATATACATTTTATGTATATATTTTTTAATGTATTTGTCTATAATTAACATACCCATGACCTACTTAAGATATCCTGAGACATGGTTTCATTTTAGAAAAAATTATATCTACATTTACAGTTGTCCAAACACTATAGATTCACTCTTACATTTTCAAACCTGTTTATATCATCCAAATAATCATGAGCATTTAAACAATTTATTTTAGTGCATTTTTACTAGCCTAAATGCAATAATATTTTCATGGGTCAGAAGAGAAAACATCACCACAATTTAGTTGTTTGTTGCTCTGGGTTGGAAAAAGGTTAACTTACTGAAGAAGACTATTTCTTTGAAGTAGATTCTTTTAAGTTATGGTTTAAAGACATTAGAGCAAAAGAAGTAGTTTTGTTTTGTATTTGTTCATTTTTTATCCCTTTAATCTCAGCGGAGGGTGCCTCTCTTTCTGCATAATTGCTTGTGAATGAAGGTCCTCAGCTACTGCTGATGATCACCAGAGTTCTCCTTGTCCAGCAGTAATGTTGTTTGGATTGTCTCTGTGTAATATATTTCTTGTGAAAAAGAACAGCCCTTTTCCACAGGCAGCTAATTATTCTTGAGACAACATTAAACCACTGTTCCAGAGCTGGAGGCTTTGTCCTCTACTTTTAACCTTACGCTGTCCTGAAGATTTTGGGAACTACAGATTCTCTTTCTTATTCAAACAGAAATTGTTTCTCTTATATTACTATGCCTTTCTTCATATGATTCATTTTTGATCAAAGTGACACAAGCTTTCTAAGTAACAGAATAGGGAAGCAGGGAATTGTGCTGCCAGCGGAGAAAGCAGCAGGCAAGTAAACAGGTTTTTCCCTCTTACATCACAGTACACAGATTTAGCCCTCAAGAAGCAAGAGCAGCTTTGGGAAAAACAGTGACAATTTCACCGTCATGATAAAAGAGAGCTTGAGGACAAGCTTACAGAGCTGAATTGCCTGGGACAGAAACAACCAGCAAGTTCAGCCAGTTTCTTGCAGATTTTTTGCTCTTGTGTAATTTTTTTTATTGTCAGAAAAGACAAAAATATGACAAAAGTGTACTGTAACACTGTGTAACAACATGGCCATGGTATCACTGGATGTCTCAGTGTGACCACAAATTTTGCCCAACATGTGAACAATATAGTCATTAAGGAGCTTTCCAACCATTTTGAATTTCTTCTGGTATCTGTAAAACTCCTGACAATAAAATGCTTTCAGGAAAGAAGTTCACTGATAACATAAAACATTTCCCACATGGACTTCTACCTACTCTGCTGGGTTCTCATTTACAGCAATATTAGGAAGAATATTTTCCTCTGCTGTCCTCCTGGTGCTGTTTTCATCAAAGTTGTGGTATCACTGTTTTCTTGTACATTGTTGGCAATATTTCTTGCAATCCCTGCGGTTCACTGCCAGCAGTACAAACCATGTATATTGTACTTCCAGAAATGGCTGTTGTCGTGATGTGAAAGTTCCTAGCACAAATCACACAAAGGAGTTTCTGACTGTATCTCCACCTACACACAACTTTGTGCTTTCCAAGTGAGGATAATCAAACATGAGGCACTCATAAGAAATGGTGCAGACTTAAAAGAGGCATTAAGCTCCATCCTGCCAAAGTCAGGTTCTGTCCTGTCTTTTCTCCACCTTAGTAATTCAGAACAGCGGTAAGAAAGCAATGGGAAACTCTTCAGTTCTCTTACACCCTCACTTTGGACCTTTCTGAAAGGTACTTCAAGAAATCCTTCAAGAGGTGCTCAAGGTAAAGGCACTCAACAGCTCTGCCAATAAGCCTGGATTTGCCAAACGAGACTAAGGAAGTGAGAAGGAAAGAGCAACCTCAGCTCTGAGCTTTTAGAATTTATTAGATAGGGGGTTCATTATTTTTCACTTTCTTCAAGCCTCTAAACTTATGTGATATATTCCAAATAATAATTTTAATTCTAAAATGAAATCTCATCTTTTGGAATTAGTATAGATATGCTCTCCTTTTTCCTGTGAAAAATCAATTTCTTGTATTTCCCTACTAGTAATATTCTGTCTATTAGTTTGTTATTATTCTTTAGTTTAAGATGAGAAAAAGTAGACTTTGCTTGTAATGCCTACTTACTTCACAATGTTTCAAGGATTTAGCAATAGAGAAATTATTTATCTTCATTGCCCAATTCTTACTACGTTATCTCTGAGGACGGAAAACCAGTCAAATCCCCAACATATTATGAAACATTCTTTTTGATTTCTAGGTCTGTAATAAATGTGTGCCAAAGTTGACAAGCTAACTTGCAAATTGAGATCAACCTTAGCTTTTTCTTTGACAGTCAATATTTTATTTGCTTTCCACAGACATCAAGACTTGCTGACGTAATGGCTCCAATGTGTGTCGTATTGCAGAGGTTACATAGTTCCCCTGTGTCAAATTTCACATTAATATACTGAGTAATGTATTAGGCCAGGGCCTGCTGTCAGTTCAGGTGCTATGGCCATGTGAGACAAGAGGTGCGAAAGATTTAAGCAGAAAGTATTTTCTTCCAAGAAAAGACATATAAACATTTAGGGATAAGTGATGCTACGATTATTTGCTTTGGCATCTGAGCTGTGGCACTGGATCACCAGGAACGCTCACAAAGGGGATTTCTTCCACTGCACCATTAAAATTCAGTCAGCTCATTTAACTTGTGATCTCTTGTGATATATGATGCACTTAAATTGTGATCTTAGAGCAGCTAAAATTAGACTGAGCAACCTCCTAGATTAAGAGAGGTGGAACCATCATGTACTTTTCATCAGGAACTTAAAATCCAAAGGAAATCATCATCATTGCAAAACAGGAATGGTTTCACTGCCTGTTCAGTCCTGCTCATCAAACTTCTCATTTACAGCAATCTCCATCTTATTTACATCATGTATATAGTTACACCATTTAACATGATTAGAGACATGCAGTGACAACTTTTGGTTAATCATTTTTCCTCAAAGATATCTCTACTTTCCCTAGAATTAAAGAACACTTCTGCCCCTTTGGTTGTAATACCAATTACTTCAGGATTGCTTTAAAAGTCTTTCAACATCACTTGTGCTGTGCCAGAATTTCTGCTGCATTCAATCCAGAAGACATGTGATCTTTGCATGATTACTGTGTGCAGGCTGTCATTTTCCAGCAATATTGTTCAGGATTCCATGACCTTTCCCTGTGAAGTAAAAATAGACCAATAAATGACTGCCTCCAGATCAAATAACATTGAAGACATCTAGGCAACATTTCTGCCCTGTCTCTGTCTTATCTATGGCTATTACTGTGTACAGTCTCAAATCCTTTCTCTTGTTAAGGAACTCAGTGCCGCCAAAAATCTATTTTAAAACTGCATTTCCAAGTTCAATTGTTGTAGATATCCTACAGTAATACAAAGTTTGCAGCAAAAGGTGGCTAAAAATTCTAAACTTGCTAAAAATTCAATAAAAGGTTGCATGGCATAACTTAAAGAAACTTCAGTATCATGTATCATAAGTTTTTTTTCCCGTTACAAGTTCTCACAGTCTCACTATCTATTCTGGTTTGCCTAACAGACTACTTTTAGTTTAGGGCTATTCTACTCAGTCCCTTTCCTCCCCAGAAACAAAAAAAAATGTGTGAATGAATTAAATTATATTGAGGAGAAAGGGCATGGCTCCTAGAGTAGCTATTATGAATTTCTCTGTACTGGATGGTGATTTGTTTCAATATCACAGTACAGAGAAAAACCCCAACTAAATAGTAACATCATAATTTCACAGCAGGAACATTCGCAGTAATATTAAAATGCAAGTCAACTTCATTGGTTTTTTATTGCAGGCAACATGAGACCACCATGTTATTAGAGAAGTGGCTTTTTTAGAGAAATTGCACATCAAAGCTACTTAATTGCCATTTTGGGGAATGGTCTTAGTTTCAAGCATTTAACATGATCACTGACTCTGGACTGAGACAGCAATTTCCATTTGTTATAAGGTTGTGATAAATTTAATCAGGTTAATTTTCCCGGTTACTAAAAAAATGAATTCATTCTAATGGAAAGAAAAAAAGTCCTCCTCATTTACACTAGGAGACTGTGATGCCAGCAATGCTTTGCACCAAGGAATCCTTTTCACTATTCAAATCATGAGGAATTTAACTGTTACATAATGTAACTTTTATACAGGACACAAAAGTTTTGTTTATTTAATTATCTTAGGTGGATTACTGACACCGTAAAAATTAGAAAAAAAATCAAGGTTACCTAAAGGGAACTGGTCAAGAAGCCAATGCCAAAGAATTAACTTTCACTGTGTACTTCAGAGGGACACTATTCAGAGTAGAAAGATTGACTTGGATTGTCTTGTAATTGCCTTCCAGAACAAAAAACTGTCCAGCAAGCAACAAATCAGACATGATCTCAAAATTTCATATAATTCCCTATTCAAGAAGTAATGAGTCCGAAGTTATCCTGCCCCAGTACAGACCAGAAATGTTATCACTTCTTTGTATTTTCTCTCAAAAAGGGCAAACCCAGGTCCCTGTGAAAAACTCCAGGTTCTTTGGTATAAATGAAAGAAAATCACTGAAGAATATCCATAATTGAAAGAAAGCCTAAGTAGTTAGCAGACACAGTAAAATGTAGCAAGGAGCCTTCCAGAACTTTAGAGGGGAAGCTGTGAGGTCTGTGTAAGACACTGTTGGCTTGCGCCACTGAGAACATACTAGAAGAGAAAGTATTCAATTTGTCATTGAGATGAAATACACATAGGCAAGAGAAAAGAAAGGTTGTGAAGAGTCTGTCCTTTGTGCAGTGATTGAAAGGCTGGAAAACTACCAGATAAATACATGGAAAATGTTTGACATTGCATGATTTTATTACTATTAAATGACTGATATGAACCTACGCATTCGTGAAGGACTTTTACTTGTGGTTATTTTAAAGATATATGAAAAAAATAACTGAATACACAGTTTCTGTTTGTTGTGGGCAAGCAAGTTGTTTTGGTTTTTTTTACTTTTACTTAGCTGTCTAAATTTCACTAATTTGAGAGCTGAATAAGTATAATGTCTTTCATCTATAAGAACTGGCATTTAAACATTTCCTAGGTGCAATGTTACCGGAGAGCACTAGAGGTTAGGGCTGAACATGGGACCTTGTGAGAAGGATTGTCCTACAGTGTCCATGTATGCATATGGTCCAGGATAAATCACTCTGACTGTTCTTGCAGCATATAAAGTAATTACTAGATATCTTGTAATTAATAAGTATAAGCACGTCTACTGACTCAATTTATATTTTGTATAGATAAAAATGTTCCTCTGCACATTTCTTTCTGAAATGAAGTGGTTACTGAGAAAAGGGAATTGAAGATATACAACCTCTCATTCTAAACAGAATATTTCAGATTGCATTTTATTTTCTTTTTATTTTCAGGTGTGAATGGAAGTGTTTGTTTCTTATTTGAAATTCTTATATGAGCTGTAGGTCTATACACACTTGTTAGTAGGAATTTCTCAGCTTAAAAAGATGATATAAAGTAAAATGCTAAAAGAAGGTACTCCAAAACTGTAACAAGAAATCAGGGTAACCACGTTTGTGTTGAGTAACATGACAGGTAGTTAAGTTTATTTTGTGAAACACAGAACCTTACCTCAGATCTATCATGTGTTCCTAATTATGGCACAGATTTTAGCCAATTCACAGAGGCACTTTAAGAGAGGTGCCAATATGTGCTACAGCACCCAAAACTCACAGTGAGTTTTGGGCTGTAAAAGTGGACTGCAGAAGGCGTGGTTGTATGTAGGGCATGACAAGATATCCAAAACCTCTGCTGACGTGCTGCAGTCTTTCCCCGAGTCCCACACAGGACTAAAAGTGCTAATGGAGAATGTGAACTAGTCTGCTCCAGTAGAGCCTAGAGCAACTCATAAGTCTTGTGCCAGGAAAAAGTTCTTCCAAACACAGCTTGGGCCCACTTCTGAGAATTTTGCAATAAAAATGAGAATGACACGTGACATTGTGAGAGGAGCAAAACAAATTGTGGAGTACAATGACACAAGCATTCAATTTATTTTCTTCAGAAACAAAGAAATAAAATGGGACTTTACTATTCTAAGTTTTGTTTTTAGCTATGTGAGGGTTTAGGCAGTAGATTATGTCACCTGTGGTAAATATAATGCTTCTGTTTTTTCATAAACTTCCTTCAAATGAAAGAAAACATTAAGAACAGATTGCACATATAACAAGTTCTAGAACAAAAGTGCATGAGAGTAGGAAGCTAAAATGTAGTTAGCTAATAAATCTTTATTTGGTTGGTTTGATTTAATAGCAAAATGCATAACCTATTTCATCCCTGAAGGGTGGTAGGTAATTTTCGTTCAACTAGGTAAAGTATCTGGCTAATGTATGTGTCATCATTAAGTTCCTTCTCTTGCAATCAAGGTAAGAGTTGTCCTTCATGGATAAGATACATTTTCAAGTATTTAGTCAATAAAAAAAAACACTGAAAAAAATCTCATAGTTCTGTGTGAAATGACAAAATATTGGCAGTCAGTTCCATTTGCAACTTACAGAAGAAAAAATCTATCACAAGCACAATGCTCAAAATTGAAAAATTTTCCAAAAAATTGTGACAACCTCTATTATTATGAAATTTAAATTCTTGCTTCTCTAGACATAGACTGATCCTTTTGTGCTGTCACATAAAAACACTCCGAATGTAATGGCTGCTGAAGATATTAATAGTTATTTAATGTTATAGAATCAAATACTGATAAAGATAAAAAAAGCTACCAAGCTTGCTATTATCATGCCACTATTGACATCTATCCTTGAAGAGTAGTGATGACATGTAGAATCTGCTGCTTCATGTTAGGAACAAATTTGAAACAAAAAGATCAGGTTTTTTATGTATTTTGCAATACATTTGATTTTTATACACAATCAGATTTTAAAAATTAAAGCAAGTGTTATATCTATGTTTAACATATTATTTCTAGGTATCTAATAACATCTATGGAGGAAGCAAAGTTAAAGACTTAGTTTTTCAGGTATAAAGCTTTTGGAAAAACTTTATACTTAAAAAAGATAAATACTCCAAAGAAAATTTTTTTAGGGGTAGAAGACTTAGTGTATTCCAATTTCTGGCTGGTAACATCTACATGAATCTGGGCATCAGTAAAAATTGGTTTTCTCTGGAGATTTAGATTTGGTGCCTCTGAGACAAGCTGGGATGTTAAAACAGGGATGTTAAATCTGATTTACAATTCACAATTGTTGTGCTGATCTTCTCCATTTATGAAATACTTTCAGATTCACAGCCAAGTAGTCCTTTATCAGTGTATAATTATTACTGTCATTATCCATATGAAATGCCATGTTAGGAAAAAAGTGTTTTAGAGATTTAATATAACTGTTGAAAAAAACAAATCTCACTCTGAAGTTTTGAGCTGGAAAGATGGTGTCTGCTTTGGCTTTTTGCTGTTTCTCAGTAGGTCTATTGGATGAAGAGAGTTGGTCACAGTAGGTTAATAGCTCCCCTGAAGTGGCTGTCGGGATATGTGAAGGACAAAGGTGACACCAGTTGAGGGTTTAGGAGAGAAGGGTGGGAAAAACTACCTCTGTTAAGCAGGGAGGATAAAAAAGTTTGAAGGAGAGAGGATGCAACGAGTGATCTGGGATCAAATTCTAAAACCAAGTTATGGTGTAGCAAGGTATTGTGGACCATAATTCATAGTACAGCAAAGACAGAAGGAAGAAAATGTCTAAGAGAGGACAACAGGATTTGTGAGTAGGTCCTGAGGCTATAAATCATACCATAAGTAGATATACCAAGTTGGCTGCAGGTAAGCATTAAGTGTGGCATGACAAATTTGGCATTATTGAACATTAGGTGCTCTGCAATAGGTATAGGCTGCAATAGGAAAGACTTATTGCCGTCATACGGAGTGGAGAATAAATGCAGAAAAATACTCCAGGGTTTTTCAAACCATATTGTTCATGAAGTATGTCTTAGAAGATGAGATTTGGTGGCTATAAAGAGAGGAAAGGGTTTAACTGTTAACTTTGATACAGGATGTGTACATTTAGTTAAGAACATGAGAAAAAACTGGTAAATTTAGGATCATTATGTTCCAAACTGGTAAAAGAACACGGGATGTGGAAAAAGGCAGCACAGCACCACCTGTCTCGGAGCGCTGTGTGCGCTGTTGGGGATATCACAAGAGTACACATTGAATAGCAAGGAGCCCTGCTGGGAAACTCTGCATCCCACAGAAAACACATTAAGGGATCTCTCTAAAACACTGAGGAAGAGGATTGCAGACTAAACTTTCTGATATGCTTGTCTGCTAATCTTGCTTTGATTATTGTGGCTTTTCCTGAGAGAGAGCCTAAATGATGGAGGGAATAATAATGATAATTATATTCTTCTTATGTTTAAAAGTATGGTTCTGATGCTTAATAGTGTTCTAGTAAATTTTACTCTGTGATGAAGTAGGAAAGGAAAACTTATCAGCATCAGCTATTACCATCAAGCTGTAATGAGAGACAGCATGACTTTCTTATAATGTTAAAAGCAGTGATTGCTATATCTCAAATATAAGGGTAATGATGATGACTGTTTATTATTTCGGTGATTATACTTCACAAAAAAAAAAAAAAAAGACAAGTTTTTACTCAGTCCTTTAATTTTGCAGGCTGAAGTATTGATCTTATGTTCTGGCTGTCTGGTTAGATCCCTGAGGCAGTATAAAGCATTCATTGCCTATGCAGTTCTATTGATGCATAAGGATTAAATATATCATCCCACAGGTTTGGAGGAGTTCTGCTAAAGTAGAACATCTCTGTCCTACTGCATGCTATTCTCACATGTCATATGATGGGGAAAATTAATGTGCAAACAAAATTTGAGCACAAGACAATGTCTAAATGTTCTTTAAAGTCTCAGATGTTGGCTCAAATCAGGGGCAGAGTCCCAAATAAATAGTGTAATGCTGGTACTGGAAGTTAGCTCAGGGAGGATTCACATTTGGATGGTGTTTTCTGTATTTGTCATCCTTACTCATTTATAATTCACCTGACTTGAAATCACAGGGGATTTTTCCCATATCTAACATACAAGAATGCATCCACCAGATTAAATATTTATAAAGTAAAATAGCCACTTCTAAATGGTAAGCTGATAAATGTTCACATTTAAATGTTGATGTTTGATGAATTTTTATTGATCATTATTTGCCTACTTTGAACAGATCACGATCAATAAACAAAATAGGAACTTGTAGTCAATCCTTCTGACTGGTCATATAACTATTGCTTGTTTTTTGTTGTCACAACAGGCTTTTACACCAGATCAAAATACAGCTCTGTCAGGTTCCAAAGAGCATTACCCTGCAGCATATTTCTTTTATATATACTTCCAAATTTCAGGCCACTAAAACATAGTAATTTTTGTTGAACTTAATTTCTGATTATTGGGATGGAGGGAAATCTTTTAAATAAAACTTTGTTTTGAATAACTTTTCCATCAGTGGCAAAAATATGGGACCTCTAAAAGACACAGGCAGTATACATCTTATTGCAGTGTGTTTTTTCTTGAGTGGGAAACTTATTGGTTTTCATAAATCTTTTAACTCATTTGAAATCAATTTTTCAAAGTAGAGCTGATAAGCTAGAAGAAGCTTAAACTGCAAGGACTTTTTCACAGTCGTTTCCTTCTAAAGCAATTATTTCCTGATTCACTATCCCTAAGCAAATTAATGCTAGAAGAAAAAAAAAAATGGGTTAAACATAAACATTTCGTTCTAATAATTTTTACTTTTCAAGTTATTGTTGGATTACAATGTCCTTTACTATCATCTCTAAATTATTTAAAGTAAACTAAGAAATCTTATTTCCTCTCCTTACTAAATTATTTAGGGCATGAATGTTTCCTGTTGAATGCTTTTGTGGTCAAATAATGTATCTCAAGCTAAGACAATAAAATTCATTTTAATGCAATTATACAATTGCAATAGCTAGTCAAAGTACCTGAAGTGTCTTCTGTTATGTATTCACTCATGAAAATTGTGAAACTCATCTCAGTAAAATTCATTTGTTATTTTCATTAATAAAACCCCAAAATTCTCAAGAATATCTTGTTAGTTTTTTTGCAGGACACTAAAGTCAAAAGGAGCAAGTTTTCTTACAATGCATGTTTACTTACAGCTGAATTAAGTTCTCTTATTTCAAGACCTATCAGATTCTTTTCATTAATTATTAGGAGTTCACAGGTATAGGAGAAGTCGATCACAGAGTGAGTGAACATCTTGGAGGGCTTCAAGACACACCACATTCTTTTAAAGAGGAATTTATACTTTACACAGTATAGCACTAATTACATAATTCTGTATTTCCGCGCACTTTACTTGCAAAGAGAAGATAGGCTAGACCCAGCTGACCAGGAAATTAAATCAGTAGGATGGTTCTCGCTGATTTGACAGGACCAGGTTTGAGATCAGAAAACTTCAAAATTAAGTATGGAGGTAGGTGAGATCTATGTCTGAGGTAGTTTTTAACTTTAAATAAAAGGCCAAGCTTTTTTTTGCAGCACTGCCTGCAGAAACACTCACCATTCCAAATTAATATAAAATATTTTATTATAGTAGGCTGTTGACATATAAGATATATATCTGGTTTAGGTATCTTTAGAAAGAATACACCAAGAAAACAAAGAGTTTGAATGGAAATCCACTTCCAGATGCACCATTTCTTATTGAAAATACCCAGATTTTTTCCCACAGAAAATTAATGCCCATTGTTGTGTTAAAAGAGCAGACTACTCCCCAACAGAACAAACCCAAATGTGTATATTAAATAGTGCAATATTAAATAAAATTCATAAACCCTAATCTTTTAGTGCAAGTGAGAAGCACATTACTCTGAAATAACTAATTACAAAGGAAAAAAAAAACATGAGGAGGATGAACACCCTGCTTTATGTGGTCATCACTAGAGGATGAAATTTTTTTAACCATGGCTCCTGTGACAGCAAAATTCTCTATGGAGTTAAAGAGCAGTCTTATGCTCAGATATGTAGTACACTGGAAGGAGTTCTGCAAGGTACTGGGTTGAGAACTCCAAACCATTCTCTTTCTTATGCTCAAAAAGTCTTTTTCAAAGCAAACAGCCCAAGGATTACCTTGCTCTCTGATGCTTGCTCTCATATATGTCAATATGCAGAGAACATTTACTTGGATCCTTATTTCAGCCTTGTCATGAGGGCCAGAAACAAGAGAAGCAAAGCTTGATGCATTTAGAAATAGAAAATTTCCTGCACAAAAATGCAATTGGATGAGTCTTCTTTTTCATACCAGAGGAGATGGCTGCTAACTCCTTGGAAGTAAAGATGCACTACTGTTGTAAATCAGAATAGAGCTGCATAACTCATTTTATTTCTGACTAACTTAAAAGCTATATTTCTAGCTGCCTGATACATCTCTTATACTAGAAACCATCACATCCCTCAACTAGCTCCTGGGCTTGCCTTAGTACTGTTGTCATTCTGCCACACAGTGTTTCTAGGATGGCTGGGGAGAGCTGAGAAGCCAGACCCAAAACCCTAGCAATGATTTTAAACAATACAGTAAAAACATTTCCTTTAAAAAAAAAAGTTTTGTTTTTCATGCAGGCTGTTACAAGAAAAATATATCTGTCATGAGAAAGCTAGTTATTCAGTTGATGAGAGAGGAGAAAAGATCTATTTATACTACACTGATGAATATGCAGTGCCTGAAGAATGCTGTATTTGTCAGTATTAGGTGTCCTGTGTCTCCCATAAAAATCCTTGGGGGGGAAAAAGAAGATCCTGCAAAACTTGACCTTTTGCTTTCATCATTTCTCCTTCTAAAAAGAAAACTAAGGAGGTTTTGCTTTATCTTTGCTCATTGGCATTAAGTGCCCCTGAAGGGTTAGAGCCTTGGCTAGGACAGTCTCTCTAGGTTTTTTTCACAGCCCCTTGAGATAAATCAGGAAAGAAATGGAATTTAGTGCATTTGTCTCACTCTGAAGAGAAGTCATTTTCTGATTGCCTGAATGGCAAGAAAACCAGCTTCAAACCCTTCTTCCAGGTCAATGGAGAAATTTTGTTTTCAGTGAAACTGAAAATGTTTAAAATACTTTGACAAGTCATAGTAATTTGGTCATATGGTGCTCCAGTGGGTGAATGGTGATGTGGACCATCTCATCAAGCAATATGACTTC
Source organism: Orthonyx spaldingii (assembly GCA_013397795.1). Lineage (NCBI taxonomy): Eukaryota > Metazoa > Chordata > Aves > Passeriformes > Orthonychidae > Orthonyx > Orthonyx spaldingii. The sequence goes on from VZTJ01000234.1 coordinate 235,783, forward strand.
TCAGGAGTGAAGACTGTGGAATTACATTATCACAAATACACTGGTATTTTCTTCACTAGTAATTTCCCTCAAGGACGAATTTGACAATACCATCTTGAGTTCAGTATTCACTACTGTGAATGTTCTCACTCTCTAGATCCATAGCAAGTTAACAACTAAAAAAGTTTGCTTTCATGCAGCAGAAATTATGACATTCTAATCATCAGTATTCTGCCTTATGCTGCCTTTCATTCTGTACCATACCAGTCTGGACTGTGATATTAGACAGAAATAGAAGGCACATGACTGTTAAATAAAAAAGGGTAATGTATTTTCTTTCTTTTCTTCTTACCCATGCAGTAAAACAGTAAGCACATTTGCAATTCAGAGTTTTATAGCCAGGGTGCTGCTAAGCATGATGAATGGCCTCTGTGTAGAATTTAATCTCTCTCATGTTATGCTGAAGATGCAGATGCTTCCTCTGAGCCTTAAGGTAGAAGCTGTAGGAGCAGTAAGATCGTACAAGCACTTTCAAGCCTGACATTCAATATGTAATAGAATATGCATACGTCCCTTAGATTCAAATGTTCAAAACGATAAGTAAGCTGAACTTGTCCAACTCTTCAGCACCAGCTACCACCTCTAGACACAACAAGTGGGAGGGAGATGAAATAATGGTGGTTGTCTGATGATTCAAGTGAGGAAAATAAGGCATCAGAAAAACAAATGTATTCAGACAGGGCTTTTTTTGCAAACCATGTTTTGTGCAGCTGTGGCTCTCCTGGTTTATACCACAGCTGTGCTGTGCCCAAAACACTGAAAAAATACCTGAGTTTTTCATCACAGAGAAATTAAGGAAGGTTATATGGGAAAGAGGGAAGGTAAATGGGGTACCCAACCAGAGTAAGCAACATCTAGTAAAGCCAACCACACTTACCTAAACCCCAGTCAGCACAGTTTTACAAAGAATGATGCAAGAAGCATTAAGTGACATGGCTCAACACTTACTAATGAAGTTTGGGCAGGGTGAAATAACTACCAGGGAAGTCTTTGCTAGCCAACACCAATTTCAGCAAGGTGCTTTCTACTACCTTTCTACTTCTTGTGCCAGTACGGACTGGCAGCTGGAACATGAGGCAGATGTGCAATGTCAAAATGAGCAGTTGGTGATGGCTCCCTAAAGTTACCCTGTTAAAAATTATTCTGTGGAAGTCCATGAATGGAAATGCACTTCCAAACTGGAATATATTCAGTGTGGAGAGCCCACAGTCCATTCAGACTATTCACTGACTAATTCTCTTGTGCTTGTGTTGGGAAACCCACCAAAAATGGCAAAGGTATATACAGTACTGGAGTTGTCTGTGCATAGACCTGGGACTTCCTGGAGAACAGATGCCCTGAAACACTCATGCCAGGCTAGTCATCAAACCACAACAATTACTAAGCTGAAAAAGCTGAAATCTCATCCTCTATTGCTTTACATGCAATTTATAAAGCTGTGAGGTGTTCCCACTCCATCATTACAAGATCCACTGTGAGACACAGAACCATAAAGCTCTGAGATACTACGATAGTTATGAACATCTACTATGTTCAATGTTTATGTAACTTTGTCTAACTACATTAATTTTGTAACAAAGAGAAAGCAGTACTAAAAGAGAAAGCTGATTCATTGACTTTCAAGAAGTGTTTCTGTTCTTGTATTGCCACATAGAATTCAGGACAGAATTCAGCCCTAGTGACTTTTCAGGGAAGTGCTAAGTGGAACAGTCTTGGGCTAGTCCACATCACAAAATCTTTATTCTCACTGATTTTGAAAGCAGCACTATTCAATAAGCTGAAGGTTAAGCTTCATTTTGCTTTAATTTTGAGTGCATTACTCAAAAACACATACAATTGCTGATGATCCCATAGAGGAAAAGGAAGGATTCACATAATGTGATACATTTTCCAGACTACAAATCTCTCTATGAGGACACTAGAAAGATATATTTTAGAGTTCACTATATGGTCAACAATCAAAGATTAAAAAACACAAATGCTCAAACCAGAAGTATACTACAAATGGATTTTTATTGACTGTTTTGGATAAATGGATTAATTTAAAAAAAACCATATTACAAACTGGTGCAGTACCATAAAATTAGTTTGAACATGTGGAGATGCCATTTCTAGCCTGCACAGCTCCTGCAGCGCTGTAGCCCATTCTCATTGCAGGCAGTACACTTGAGGGCTTTGAACGAGTCTGTAAAGCAGTTCCGGAACACAGACATCTTGCTCCCATGGCACGCTGAGCACGGCAGGAAACCAAAGCCCCCACATGAGGGGCACTCTTGAGGATGCTGGACTCTCTGCTCAAAGAATGTAAGAAAGACAAAAATGTTACCTCATCAACCACCATAAGCTCTAGGACAATGAGGACTCCAGGACAGCTAAAAATACTCTTTCTGGTTCCCATTTTGGGTAATATCCACCACCCCATCCCATGGCAAACCACCATGGAACACCAGTAAGTCTGGCTTTTTATTTCGGTCAGACCCACATGCAATGTAAGAGAGGCTCACTGCAGGTTCATTGGTCACTTTATATTTCAGTAGCCTGCATTTATACTTGCAAAAATAGCTAGTTAAACGATAGTTTGCATACACTGTTTGGATGTTGTTTAGGTCTAGATTAAATCTAGGAGGTATTGCAACTCTTGAATCCAAACTTCAAGCAGTTTGTGCTGACGTTATGTTTTCTATACTGTATGTTAAGATGTTATGACTTTCAGCATTTGCATGCTCATACTGAACATATTACACCTATTACAGTTAAAACGGATGATATCAAAAAGCAATTCATAGCTTCTGATGAGTAGTGCTCAAGGAAGTAAGTGGTGTGTTCAAATTTATGGGTGTAGAATGCTGAAACTTTAAGTGTAAAGAAGAAAGATCATCAATGTTCAACAGTTATACCCAGAGAAAACTGCTTCAAGCAAGGCTTGAGGCCTCTCAATTGTCTCAATTCCCAAGTAAAACAATAAATTTACTCTCTTTTTTATTGGATTAAAGACAATGAAGAACACAAGAAGAGATTTCAAAGACCCTTAAGTTTCATTTGCTAAAAATGTGGCTAGTTTGTTTAATGATTACTTTAAAGTTCAAATCAGAGAAAGGAAAGGTATGTCACTTTGGGTACTTACCACCGTGTGTTTTAGTGTTGCACTGTTGAGTAAAGACTTTACAGGTTTATTCACAAAGAGAGAACAAAAATCCATACAATTCCTGCTACTGTTACTCTGACAAATTATGTACCACTAAAAATTAGTGACAAATTATTACCAGAGTATAGTAAAATACCCACAGAAAATGTAATACCTGGAGCACCATCAAGAAAAATGAAAATAGTTCTGTAAACACATTAATAATAGCATTCATCTATTGAAAACTCAGATGAACATGCAAAAAAGGCATTTTTTTCTTTTTGTTTTGTAACTCATAAACTTGCTGTTCTTCTTCACGAGGCAAACAGGTCCTATTACTATTAGCTCCTCCAGGGACAACGTTTGGAAATATTTAATGTAAAATTAATGTTCTTTTTATCTCAGGTGTGCTCCCATCTTTCATAATTTTTGATGATTGTTTACTTCATTGAACATTATTGCAAATAAGATCAAAATTTGAAGAGAATAATATTTTTAATCTTTACATTCACTATTGCTTATTAAGTTTGTAAATATATAGACACTTCAGATGTAGTTAAGAGACCTAACAAAAGTTAAGAAAACAAAGCAATATTGCTTTATCTCAGTTTCTTGAACAATGGCCAATTCCTCCTTGAACAGACGGCAGTTTAAAGTGGAACCACTTTCTGCATCTCCAGTAATGAAGAAACCAGACTGCCCCTTGCAATTGTAGCAAACCCACTTTTGAGGGGGAAAAAAAAAGAGAGAAAAAAAACCCCAACCAACCAAACACACCAAAAAAACACCAAAAGGCAGTGAAGCAGTGGTTGTATTCAGTGAGCAGCTACCAGTTTGCTGTATTCTGACATTGTCTTATTTTTGTCATCGTGCTTTTTGTCCCAGCATTAGGACACACATTAAGCTAGGTAATAACATTATAGAGCCCCCATCCCAAAACAGGATCTGGGGACATTTCATTCCAAAGTAAAGAAAAATGTTGAGGAGGTCTATTAGCTAACCTTTTTAATCAGACAACAAGAATGCTGCATGCTTTTATATTCATATTTTTTACACAACATATGTGTACTTTTGTTTCGTATTTTCTGGTTAGATATTCAATACAGTTCAATATGGCCAAGAGGTTCTCATGCATTTCATATAGAAATTCATACACTGAGTCATGAGGCAGGGAAAGTTTTGCTGAGTTAAGGAACAGGTTGGACAAATTTGGAAGGTACTGCCTGCAGTGAAAAGGGTTAGGGCAGTTCACGATTTGGTGGATAGTCTAAAATCCACTTTCTGAAAAAAACAGAGGTGAACAAACCTTGGACTCAGCCTGTCCTGGAACTTGTGGAGGAGATCAAGGAGACTGGCTCTAAGAAACCAACATGCTTCACAAAAAGGAGATACGCATTTAGTGATGCACTCAAAGATCTATGATATACAGAGATACTCAAAGCATGTCATTTGGCTAAAGAAAGGAAAATAAATACCCTGGGATTAGATGAGGTAGCATGTAGCTTTCATGTGCTCTTCCACAATTTTTTTTATAAATAGCATGTCCTCATTAACTTAGTACACAGGAAAGTGGTGCAGCACCCACGCAAGAAGCCTGAATGCCCCAGGCCAGGGTGAAGGTTAAATACCAAAGATGATGTCAAAAGTTTTGGGAAGGAGAAAATTATTTGCCTTTCTTGCTATGACAAAATCAAGATAAAGGAGAGATGGATGTTTTGGGTTGATGTTATCACTATTCATGTTTTCTCAAACTTAATGGGCTGTGATACTACGATATTGTTCACTCAAAGAGTAAAACAAAAAAAGCATTTGGGATTATCAGTTTATAGCAGAAGAAAAGGAAATGGTAAGGAAGAAAATCTACTTGATTACAAGTAGTAAATATATATTCCTTATATTTATTTGCAGAAATACAATTACCTCAATTTTGGTTAAGAGATCCTGCAGTTCCCCAGATTCATTCATTAGTAAGATTTTCTCAGCACCCTATTAGGAAAAAGAAGATGAAAAATGTCAGCCATTTTACCATGAAGAAAACAGAGATGATTAGAAGATTTGGTCTTGAAATTTTAAACAGGCTGAGCACAAATTTGACTCACATTAATTATATTGCAATTAAGACAACCTTAGTAAAGCTAGGAGGGAAGAGTCTAATCATATGTCTGATAGTAATGCCTGAAGTTTGTTACCAGGTGACGTATCACATTGCCTTTTCTGTTAAAGGTGACACAGCTTGGAAATTCTGATTGTGTTCCCTTTATTTTACAGGATATGTTTCCCAACAGAATAAGAAATATTTCTAGTTATCATGTCAAAAAATTACAATTATATAAATATACAACACATCAGAGAATTCAGCAAAATGAGAAGAGGAGATTGTATTTCAAATATACTGGCAGCTGAGCATTGAATTAAGTCATAATGTGCCTAATGTATAACACAAGCATAAAAAGAGTAATGAAAATACTCTAACAACATTAAAGTCAGACACAACAATAAGTAATAATAACTTAGTCTGACTCTATCAGGCCTCTTAGGATTTCTGTGTTCTGAACCAAGGCTCTACTGAAGTTTTGGGGATTTTTTTCCTTCTGAAAGCAAATTCTAAGAGATTGCAGACAAAATTAAAGTGTCAGGGAGGATATGAAACTTTTTGTTCCCTTCTCTGCTAATTAGAGGGCCACATTTGAATGTCTATACTTCACTTATGTAACCAAATTCACTGAATACTAAATATTGTGAAACATTTGCAGACACTTTTAATCAGAAACCAACAAAAGGTGAGGAAACTGAGGCACAGATACACAGGCCTTACCTGCTGCCAGGGGCACTTGGCCACATCTTCACCACGTGGTGAGTTCATGCCATTGTGCTGCTACAGTTTGCTGGTCCCTGCATATCCAGATTGCTAAATTTTGTCTTTGAGTTTGCTTCCAGCATTAGCTAGAAGGTGTGGTGGGATGCTGGCACACATCTCCGATGTTGTCAGAGACTGAAAATCGTTCATCCCTCAAACATTGATATAAAGTTTTGCACACTGTAAAGAAGCTACAACCAAAGAAGCCTCCCTGAACACTGGGACTTTGGACTGCAAGTCAAACTACTGATTAGATAAAGGGGAACCTATTGTTCCACCATCTCAGGCCGAGGGAAAGGTATGCATCCACAAAAGGCCAAAGCCACCAGCTGAGCTGAGAATCATCCCTGGCTGAGTTTGGGGTGGGATGGAGCACAGCACACAGAAGCCAGGTTTATACAAACTTCCCCCTCCAACTGAGGTGGGGATGGAGGTTTCGGATGCGTGGCTTAACCTCTGGTCAGTGGCACTGAACACCCATCCTCCCTTACACAAACTGGCCCAGCTGTGGAACCCCAACTCCACAGGCCACATCCACAGGACTATCACGTGAGAAGCAGCTGATGGAAAGTCCTAATCTATCAAAGACTCCCCAAAGTGCTCCCCAGAAACTTTGCAGCACAGATTGCACGTGATGTAACAGATCCAGAATCTGCTGTAAGAGACTGTCCCCCTCCCTCAGGGGGCATGCCTGGACATTGCCACCTGACTTGAGGGTGTATTAACCCATGGGATTCTATGCTTTTCAGGGGGACCTTCACCACCAAGACCAGTTGGAGAGGATGAACAGAACATTGTTGGGATCCACGGAGTGGTGATATTTTCCTTATTCTGTCTCTGCCACCCTCTTTCTGTCCCCCCCTCTCCCCACCTATTTTCTATTTCTTTCTCTTCTTTTTCTATCTTTACCTCTCTCTCTCATATTTACTATCAAATAAAATCCATACTATTGACTGCCATATGGTCTCATTTGCACCTTAATTCAGGCAGTGGTATTTCTAAGAATCTTAATAATCGGATCATGACAGATGTGCCATTAGTTTGAGCTGCCCATGGTCAGCCCCAGCTCCTCTCCAGCACCTCTCCCCGTTTCTGAGAGGTACAGGTAAAGCTGCTGGTGAACACAGGGAATGCATGTGTGCTTCTAATACTCCTCTAAGTGTCCAACCATTCACAGCACCTTGCTGGGAAATACAGAGGCTACAAGTGTGTAGAACAAAAGCCAACTGAAGGCAACCAAACCATTCAAAGGTCTTTGTATGACACCCTACTAAGGTTATTTTCCCTGTTGAAAGTCTTTTTGCTCTGGCTTTGTACAAAACAGAAGCTGTGTTTGATGATTTTCATTTTAGTTAAAAAGGAAAATGTTAATATTTTAGTGGATGTGGAAAGCCACTTTTTCAGTGGACACTACTCTTACAGAATTATACTTTCAAAGAGATATTTTAAGAAAGAAAAAGTATCACAAGGTAATGAGTTGTAGTTAATTAATCACAGAAGATGACAGGGGACTGATGAGCTAGCCTTATTGTCCTGACTCTTCTGTTGAAATCCATTATAGATCATGAGCAGACAGTGCAGCCGCTCCAACACAGGTGTTAGGCTGTCTGTGTCCCCAGTAGAGCAGCTTTTAGCAGTCTGTTGGCCACTTTCATGCCTGTCCTCTCATCTTCCTCTGCTTTCACACAGAGCAGGCAATGGGAGTGATTGGCACAACAGTGAGGACTGGCCAAGGCAGCACATGGAGTTTTAGTTCAGGGTCTGAATACACTGCAGCAGCTTAAGACAAAGCTTGTGCTGCTCATCTGACGCAGCGATATTAAGGATTTGCAGCTTCATTGATGATGGGATTGTAACACTCCAAATTCCTTGAGCTAGACAAGCCTCAATTTGCCTCCTTTAGGAAAGGATTTCTTCTCTGTGGCCACACTTGGCAAAAGCATTCCTGTGACTTCTGCCCCATGTTGCAATGATATTGTATAATAATGCTAACTGGCTTTTATTGCACAGTAATTAAAAGATTGACAGGTTTCCTTTTATAGATTTATATTTAAAAGGATTTCTATTTCTGATGATGTTCAGTCAGCTCTGTTCCTTTCAAAGTAGAAAGCTATGGTTTTTAAATTAAAACTCAAGCATCAGAATGGCTCTCAATGTTTTTGAGTGTTCCAGTCTGTCCTCTCTGATTAATGGCTGCCCCAAGTGAAATATAAATGCAAGTCTGCAGAGGTTAACTTTCCCTCTGGATGTTTGAGTCTTAACACACAGAGTCCATAATTAATAGAGTAATTAAAGCAGCTATTGAGTCCAATAGCTGCCTTCTGACCAGAAAATGATGCCTTTCTTTTTCTTCCTGGGTTGTGCTCAGTCCACAGCTACTCACAAAGGTATGTGAAGTATTAAACAGTCTGTTCCTCCAGAGAGTAACATAAGGAACATAAGGGACAGTGGACATAATCTTTAGAGAATCAGCAGGGAGAAGTGAGTTTTCAATTAAATTTCAAAGCAGAAGCCTGAGGATCCTTAGTCTACTAACTTTGCTGAATCTCTACCATGCTGGTGGAGTCCAGGGGTTTTAGTCAGATATTTGCCCTTCTTTTGGCAAGGAAATGCCACAGACTTGGCTAAATCATGCAACAATTTTTCCAGTCCATTTTAATTAATAAAATTATTTTCCCAATTATCCCTTGAGAACATCCAGAAATTAACATCGTATTTCAGATATTAAATTCCCATATATAATTCCCACTAACTGTAGAACTAGTGCAAAGTCCACTAAGTTTTCTACTGCCTCAGCACTGTCCTGTCAATAAACCTGTCTGTTGCTACCTATCTTGGATATAAACCATTACCACTTCCATGATGTAATTCTTCACCAAGGAATAAACATAGATATATGGCTCTGCATTTGACTTTACTAGAATACCTGCTGGTTTCAGGTAGCAGCCTCTCTTCCACATCATTCCTTATACACTGAGAAAAATCAGCAAGGCACTGCAACATCCCTCTGGTGGACACATTTGCAGCGCAGATAAATTGCAAGACCTATTTCCTATTTTGCTAAGCACATAAGCAAGGCCTCTTGTTAAGGCAGCAAAAACACACTCACACACTTCACCATCACTGGCCCTGCCACGTTCTTCACTGTGACAGACCCAGGGGCTGGGCTGTGTGTGCCCCTGTCTGCCCACAGCTCACACACCCTTCAGTCTGCAACACCGCACCTCCCACAGCCAGCGGCCCCTTGGCAGCAGACACACAGCAGGTACAAATAACTGCCTGGAAATCTGCCCATAAACTGAGGACATTGACACTGCAGTGTAGTACCGGCACCAGAAATTCTGGAATTGATATGCAAAGAACTGGAAACGTTGATATGTAAAAAGCAATTGAACCCTGCATTTCCTGACGTGTTAAAACTGCAAAATGGAGGAAAGAAGCGGGAAAATGCTAGGTGATTGAATGCATTAATTACACAATAGTTTTACTGTCACAGATCTATTCATATCTTCCCATCAAGTGAAAACTGGAAGAATGTATTTAACAAAATACAGAGGCTGTAGAGAGCTCCTAAATATATATGGTCACTGGAAATCAGCTAAAAGGAAACTGTTAATTCCTGTCTCACAAAAAAATATTTTACACATCTATTTTCTAAAAGTCAGTTACAAAAACAACCTCTTAATTCTTTGGAAATGATCATAACCAATATGTCAAATAAAATAATTTTACTATAAATCTCATGCTGTTTTAGATTTGTTATAGCTGGGAAAACTAAACAGGAGATATTTTCTTCAGAAAAAACCAGTCTTATTGATGACGAAAAATTCATATATCTGGAAAAAAAATCAAGTAGGTTTGTATGGCAAGCGGATGCTGAAATTCAATCATACATTTCAAGTAGAAAAAGAAAATACATGTTTTTTTAAAATATTATGCTGTAAGTTAACATATTTACAAAGAATTACTTTATTTGCCTGTTTTATTTGCATCCCTTTTCCGGGAGAGTGGGCCTTTGCATAACATAAACCTTTAACAATTCTGAATACCTTTACAAGACTAAATAAATGAATTTTTTTTTTTTCTGTGTGGCTTTCTGTTTTCTGGAAATAATTTTTTATTCTGCATTGGTATCCCAGCAGATGGCATAATTCCATTTCAGATGGAGACAACCTCAGGTGAAAAGAAGGGATTAGACAAACCAGTACAGAGCATGCAGCAGAAAGAAACAGCAATTTCTGACAGACTGATATTTAGACTGTGTGTGTCAAGAAATACAATGCTTCAATACTGAAAAAAATTAGAAGATGAAAAGCCCTGCTGTACTGCAGCATGCAGGACTTTGCTTGACAGGGTCTAAATATGATTTTTCTATTGCTTCTGCCCAAGTCAAGGATTTGTTTCATTGTCCCTGTGCAGTCAGTGATAAATTCCACAGTACTGTCAATATTTATCCCCACAGCCTGTAGTGCTCAAACAACTTTGTCCATGCTTCTGAACAGCTTGGGTACTCTATCAGATGCACATATGCTGGATTTTACTGCTTTTGTTACTTTTATCTCATTAAGAATAATCTTTCACCTTTCAAAACTGTTCATATTTTAATTCAGGCTTGGGGTTTCTTTCTCCTTATGACTCATTGAAAGCTGCATAGCTCAATATAGATTCTCCTTTGTATTGCTACATGCAATCTCCTTCAGGGAGGGATTTTTCAGGAAATAAATATTCAAAATTTTTTTTAAAAAGAGAGAGAGAGAAGAAAAAAAAGGAAAATACCACATGATTTATTTACTGACACAGCAGGCTTTGGAATTTCTGTGTTTCATTTGCATATCAGAAGTTAGTTATTATAAAAAGCATTGTAGAAATATCCACTGTTACCAACAAGACCAAATTCTGTAATTAGTTCTCAACTGCATTTTAATGAAACACAAGCCTAGCACAAGTTCCAGCCAACAAACTGCCTTTGGTGTCATGATGCTCTGTCTTCTGAAGGTGAATTGACAGAGGTGAGCGTGAATACTTCATCACCAGACTTTTTCAACATGCAAAGTGCTCCCTTCCTTATTTCTCTAAATAAATGAACTTCAAATTCTTGTGAAACCATATTAAGACACAGAAAAAACTGCCATAAAATACTGGGGCTTGCCACATCTACCAAACAGAATGTGTGCACACAGGTCCCTTGCCAGGGCAAGTGACAGGCTCATCCTGGGGCTCTCCTTTCCCCCCGCCCTGCCAGCCACAGGTGCTCTGTTCGCAGCCACAGCGCGCTGCCCAAGTTAGCCCTGCTCACACAGAACTTGGCTTTCTTACCATGGTTTATCTCAGCTAAAGTGGTGCTGCAGCAAGCTGTAGTGCCTCCCAGGATGATGATAATTAGTGGAGAGCGTGGAGGGCCCAAATCTCGTGTGGGGGCAGGAGTGAGGCACTCATTGCTGTGTGCTCCCTGCGAGCAGAGGAGCTGCCTCTTGCCCTGTTCCCTGCCTGCGAGGCTGGTTTTCCACAAATAATGTCATTCTAATGGAGAATAACTTTAATTCTAAGTTTGTTGCAGTTAATTACAGTGTGCCTCATCAATTTAAGAAAAAAAAAAAAGAAAAAGGAAAAAAAGCTGGAAAAAACGCATCATATCTGGGGATTTTCCTGGTTTTTAGCAGCCCAATGTTTTTAGTTTTCTTGTGCTAAACAGTGTAAGTGTAGTCACTGCAATAAATGTCTGTAGATCAGAACACTAAATCATTTCATTGTTCTTTATCTATAGGAGGTAGATTTGTCTCTTCCATAGAAAGCTATCTTCCTAATTCATTTGCCTTCTTTTCTATGACTCTCAAATGTATTCCATATAATACTTAGAGAGTTTTAATGAGATTTTATTGGTTTTTACACTGTCACTGCTCTGTTAGAAGACAAGTTTCTCGCAATCTTTAAAAACAAACAAGCAAAAAAAACCCCCTCTGGCAGTGACTTAATGGGCCATCCATCATACCAAAATGGCTGTTTCCTACAGTTAAGCAAATAATTTATTTAATCAGTTTCAGTATCTTATCTGAATTCTTTTGACAAATTGATCATATGTGGACTGAGATTTTCTTGGAGTCGGTCACAACTCGCTACTTACACTTTTAACATGGTAATTAGATGAACAAATGTTAGTCTGAATCCTGTTGAATTTTAAACTTCTGTTGAATGTAGCACATCCACATGGCTGGAGAACTCTCCAAATCAGAGTTTTGATAAAAGAATATCCTACTATGAAGTAAAAATCACTGTCTGCTAATATTCTGCACACAGGTGATTTTATAGCTGCTCTGGTGGTCTGGCAAGGCCTGTGACAACAAATGCATTTGTTATAGTGCTCAGGGAAGCACTATAACTCATGCAGAACACATGGAAAGCTAGGAAAGGATGGGGGAACAAAGGAGAAAGTGTTCATACAGGCCCAATATGTATTATCCCTGATTGTTGGTTACACGGCATTGTGTTACTTAAATGTTTTGTGTAAATGAAAGCTTTAAGTGATGCAAACACAATAACCTCAGTATGTTTAAATATAGTTTGCCTTCACAAATCACAGTCTCGCAGTCAGTGCTAATTGCTAGCTTTCCACCACTCAAGACTAACACCTTCTCTGAGCTTCCAGCCTGTTTTATTTGTGCCACTTTCCAGAATCTTTTCCTTTTGATTTTTTTTCTGCTTATGAGAAATACATTTCAAAAGTACAGGTTGAATGAAAAGGTAATTTCAAATATCAATAGGCTTCTAGGCCTAGAACACCAGTGTACAAATGGGGATTTTAGTTTTTCATTTGGAGTTTATATCTTACAATAGGACAGAGTTGATCTATTTTTCTCTCTCTTCTACAGCTAGGCTTTTTTATAGGTAAGTATTAAGCAATTTTGTATCTAAAATATGTTCAAGTTGATTACCGATCCTGATACAGACTACACCATCTGAAATTCTATGTGTATTTAAAGTCTGACACCCCAAGGTGTTAGTCTCATATTCAATACAGATACTACTAAATGACAGGCTTATGCTATGTGTGTTCCTCTTCCTGGATCAATCATACATACAGGTTCTCATGAGGAAAAAGAAATCCATTTCTCTAGATTTTCATGGTTTCAACTACAAAATAAAATATTTTTTAAGAAACCGATGATATGTTAGATACATTACTGCCTCTTACTCCCCTCCTGATAGTCTCTCCCTGGTTATCTTTTGCATCTTCAGATCAAACTTATCAGTGAAGATCTGTGCAGCATATTCTACAAAAGGATTTCGTTGATTGTATCATCACTGCAACATTGTAGGCAGTTTTCTAAAAATCCTTCTTCTCATCATCAAAATTTTCATCTGCTCTTCCCAAGTGTAGAATAAAATATAGGTTCATGCTTTACTTACCCCAAGATAATGGCCATCAATAAACACAACAGGGAGTGAGGGAACTTCGCAGACCTTTCTGCATCTTTCATCTAGTTCTTTTCCATAATCACTGTTCAGAGCAATGTTTTTTTCTTCAAATTTAACTCTGTGATTTTGAAATATCTTTCTAACCAGTTCGCATCTTTCAAAAGTGGTTCTCACCACACGAAGACTGGTAGTATAAATTACTATGCGGCCGAACTCTGGGACTGTTGAGACCTGGAAAAAAACCAGTTCTCGTTATGTTAAGCAAAGAATTAATAGCTTCCAAGTATTGAGTAAGTTTATTTAAAATATTATTTAAGAAAAAACAACACAACAACATCTTAAAAACACAATCCAAGATTCAACTTTTTTTCAAATATGAAGATGAAACAGGAGGAAGGAAGTTCTTGAAAGCACCAGCTTAAGGCAATTTAAATTGTTTAAGAAAGGTGCAGCAATATTTTTGGAAAGTCTTTGAGATGGTGAGTCAGCTTATATATTTTCAAGAAATGGATATATTTTAGATCCTGGTGGACTTTCAAGTGTGAATAAATTGACACTGTTCTGCTGATGTCTGATTCTGTTAATACAGTAGCTTGTGTTTGCACAGAGTCTGGTAGTACCCAGACTAAAACTAAACTTGCTAGCTTAGATGTTGTTGACAATCTCCTTCAATACGGGAGCCTAAGCTAAGCCTTAGCATGTCCATGAGCAAACATTAACTTAGAATACTTTAAGTCTCCTTGCTGAACTAGATTATGACTGCAGAAGGTACAGACATATCCCTAATTTTTAATGTAGTTCCACAACAAATTAACATCTAAACAACAATACAAAAGTATATTTTGTGTGTATTCAATGTCCAATAGAAAACCTACTGCAGTTAGCTGGGAAAAGTTTCACACTGCAATTCATATTTGACTTTTTACCCCACTTTTCCATATGTAAAAGTTTATGCTGCTTCTTTCCTTTCTAGGATGAAAACAATTAGATAGTGTAAGTACTATAGGGATTAGTTTCCCCAAGAGAGAGTGATAGATTTTCAAGAAGCCTGAGAATCATTACTCTAAACAAAGATTATGTTCAAATATATAACTAAAATCCCAGCTTTTTAAAAAGGTAGTGATGCATTTCCAAGCTTTCCAAATTATCCATGATATTCAGCAAATTATATTTAATTATTTCATCAGTATACCAGAAATCAAAACACAAGTTAGAAAATAAAAAACAAGGATACCTCTACTACTCTGTAGCACTGTATGGAAAATGAACCTTGATGGGTGAATAGATTTTTTTTTTACCCATGTCATGCATTAACTATAAAAATATAGTTGTTAGATTGGGCAGATGCCATTGCAGATTTTGCAATAAAACCAGCCATGATTTATGTTACTACCCAAATACCTAAAAAAAAATCCTTGCAAAAAGTATATTCTGCTAAGAGAGGTGTTTACAAGGTTCTTCATATGATAAAAAATTCTCAGGAAAAATATTTGCATTTCACAGATTACTTACAGAGCACTGGAAGTGTAATTGCCAACATATGTAATCATGGCTTTCATCTCCCATTCAGGAAAGGAACCATGTTGTGATAGGTCAATATATTTTCTCTTTGAATGCATGTCAGTAATTTAATTTTAGGAACAAGCGTTATAAAAATGGGCTACTTTTCTCCAGCCTGTTTTCTAGGTTGAAAATCTGTTATACTGCTCCTGCAGCATTGACTTTCCTCCAGCATATTGTTCACACATTCCAAGTGAGAGAATTAGTTCATCCTCTATGTAAAAGACAAGTACTCTACATAAATACTGCAAAATATTTTATTAACCACACATGGGTTGCTTGAAGGAAAAGGAGTTTGTTGTTTTCATAAGTAACCAAAAGAAGTTCTTAAAATATTACTTAAATAGAACATTTCACATGTTCATCATTTCTTTCTCTTTGGAGTGACAATACATTTTGAAGTGCAAAACTATTCAACAGGATGGAAGCTCTTGTTCCTCCATAGCTCTAATCTCTAATGCTGTTTGCTCCCAGACACCAGAGGCTGGCAGCATAGGTACAGACAGTCATTATCTAGTGAAGCATCAGGACTGTGGTGTCCCTACAGCATACAAATAAGGAGCTGAAGAGATGGAAAAATGGAAAGTTGTAAAGTGATCCGGAAAGATATCAAGTGGAAAGTGTGTACGAAGAGTCATTTTTATGTTTATTCCTTTATTTTGTCCTAATGTGGAAGTGAAAAAATACCATTGTTTGCCCTACAAAGAAGAATCAAGGACATTGATTAAATAATTCTTTAGGGAAATTTTGATAAAAACCTTGTTTTCTGTGCTACAAATGTACACAACTTGTCCTTGCAAGGACTTTTATCGTAGCAGGAAAATCCTCCTTGTCACTTGTCTTAAAACAACATTGGTAATTAAAAATAGGGAGTTTATAATAAGAATCTATGTTAATTCTTATTTTTCTAAGCAATATAGAGGCTGCAAACTGTAATATTGAATTACCAGAATACACTCTTGATGCAAACCAGTAAACACTGTGTTTTTCCTTCCTAGGTAGGAACTGCAACAAAAGCATAATAAATAACAAGCAATATAAACAAATTAAAAGAAAGACACTTTAGAAAATAAACTTTTACAATTTTGCTTTGCAAACTTGAAATTAGAAGCACCTCATGTAACTCACAAATGCACATAAAACTCTAGGTGAAATTAAACAGAAAGCAATTCTCTGGTTAATGGGCATGACAAAACTTTAATAAAGCTGTGGAAGTTGGACAGATGAATGTACCAGAAGTTTTGGAGCAACTTACATTAACCACTTATTTGCACTTCTTGTAAGTGGAATTCTCATTGAAGCAAGAACTTTATGATGTCTAAGCTTTTTATGTTTGTCATATATTTGTAGTTTTATAGATTGCTAATGTATGGCTGTAGCTCCAGTACTTTTCCTATGCTTTTCCCCTAGATTTTAGAAAAATAAGCTAATCTTGTAATACATTCCTGAAATACTGTTTAGTCTTATTTTCAGGAATAGGACCTACAAGAAGAATATTTTGTTTTGCAACCAGAATCTGAGAAGTCATAACAAGAAGTGGGGCAAAGAAGCCCTTGGACCAACTCCAAGGCATTGACCTAGGGGTGGGCTACTGGGGCAACTGAATCTCCTATTGGATGTACCCATTAGATATCCTAAATAAGTAACCTTATAAAAATTGTAGAAATCTGGTGCCAGGTGTGCCCATCACCACTGGGACACCTGGAAGCTTCCAAATAAAGGTCTGCTTTTTACTTTACTATTCTAACACTGTTGCAAGGGTTTTTTCTCTTTTGCTTATAGGCAACACTTATCGATATCATTTGGCCTAAGGTGGCAACTACTGTGTCAGATCCAGGAAACCCTGTCCACGTGGGCCAAGATTGTGCTTCAGAGAAAGTGTCTGTATAGAAAGATTGCCAAGGAAGGGATTTAAGTTTTCAGGGGGAAATAAAGTTGCTTTCATATCAATCCTCTATGTCATTTACAGCTCTTAGTTTAACAGCCCAGTGTTACCATCTCCCCAAGAGTCTATGGGCACATTCTGCTTTACTGCCTCAGCCTGAAGAGCTTGCATTTTTCTTGGGAGCGTCAAGTAGCCAGCAACAGAGTGGCAAGACCTGCATCACTTCACAGCAGAGCTGCCACTTCCAGTGACTAAGAAACAGCTGCCCCTTTTTGTCTGTCTAGAGAGAAAAAGTAATTGCTTCACCAGTTCAATCCTGTTCATGATTGAACACGGAAAAACCACAGCATTATTTACTTTGTGCCTGACTCAGTCTTATCCCAGTCTTCTTTATCAGGTCTATCAGGGTTTTTGCAAATCACAGAATCACAGAATCATAGAATGGTTGGGATTGTAAGGGACCTTAAGGATCATCTAGTTCCAACATCCGTACCATGAGCAGGGACACCTCCCACTAGACCAGGTTTTTCGAAGCCCTGTCCGTCCTGGTCCTGGTGTACAACTGGGGGAAATCTATCCCTCTGCCATTCCACTGGCATCTGTCTGACATAGTTGCAACTAAATATAATCCTTAACTGTGCAAATCCTCTGCAAACAACATGAGGGATTGTCATCCATGAGGCTAAATTTGTGAGCTCATTATCAAGAGGCACCACAAAAGAGAGGAAGAAATTGCTGATGAAAAAGAGAAGGCTTAATAGAGCAAGCAGATGAGCAACAAAATGAAGGGATGCTGGGGACTGAAAAAGGGCTGAAAATACAGAAATAACCAAAACCAGATGATAAACCAAAACCCAAAATATCAGGATAGGAAGAGGAAGAGGAAGAGTAGTAGAGACTAAATATAGAAATAAAAACATGACAAATATGGCAAAAAGAGAGACAGGCAGTAAAACAAGACAAAGTAAATGGTAAAACAGAGAGAAGGTCACGGAAATAAGACATACTGAACCTTTTTTAAAAGAAATCTCAGTAGTCAGTGTAACTGTTTGTAGAACAAATATATTACAGAATATGTGAATCTCCAGTTGTTTCAAAATTTTGGAGTGTCTTTAAAATAAAAGCTGTTGTGTATTACTGGATCTTCAGAAATATGAATCACACTCCTAAAACATGTCTTTGAGAATTTACCTTTTCTGTATAACAGTTGCCTCAACAATAATAACAGACTTCTCAGTAGCTCTGAAAAAACAGTACAACAGTCAGGTGTTTCCATGGTGCTTCTGAAAGCCAGATAAACACCATAAATCTCTCATTAATATCTCTTGGTTCAGACTTTCCCCACCATATCTTATCCCTGATTTCTGGGTCCAGCTGCAACTGAAGCAGCAGCAGCAGTGTCCATGTTTTTCTATTGGTCTCATAGTTACCTTGGCCCTGACCAGTCCCACCAGTCTGAACAGATATTTCTCTTCTGTTTCTGAGAGGAATTTATAAAATTAGCTATTAAATAACAACACTAAATTAATTCCTCAGCATATTTGCCATGAATCACTCTCTAAATGCTATAGATTTTCTTTAATATATTTTATGACGTTTTTGTCTGTCTTGCTGGCTTTGAGTGGCTTCTTATCTTTGGATCAAAACCCTTAACATGGACGTTTTTGCAGCACAGCTAATAGCTAATAATGGCCCAAGGCATAGCTTTTCTGCTTGTAGGGTAAGGACCACTGCTACACCTTGGGGCATAAAGTGTTTGCTCCTAAAACAGTGGTAAAATTTGCTTTTTGAAAACCTTTGTATATGACCATGTGTGCAAGCAAGCAAACAGACAAGTCCATCAGTGAGAGGAATACTATACTCATGATTTTAGCCTCATTTTTATGTGGTTGCAAACAAAAACTATGAAAGCAACATTACCAAAGTAGTCATGGGATTTTTTAAATCCTCTCTCTAGGTAGAAAGTATAAACATGTGTTTTAACCCCATTGGTTGAAAAAAATAGTTATTTATATGCATATTCATATATCATTAATTTTGATGGAAACATCACCCACAAATTTATATTTGATTCTTTTAAAGAACAAAATAATAATTGGGAAAAAATGAGTTGGTATAGTACCTTGGTAAAAGCTGAAAAGCTTTATCACATATGAGATTTGCAAAGGTTTTTACTGTATTCAGGTACAACATTCAACTTGTTATTCATGCAGTACTGAATTGCTTGTGTGACCTAAATCAAGGACTGATATACCCTTCTCTGTCTCTGTCTCAGAATATCATCTTTCAACATCTCAGAGCGTTCTGCTGAATTATGCACCCCTTGGCTCTGTAATTAGATACTATCAGACTGGCAGAAGTATCTGCTTCACTAAGTAGGCTGCAGCAGGAATCTAGAGCACATTACAAACCCTGTGCCAGAGATGCTTCAGTAAGTAAATGCAACACTCATGATCTGACAAAAATGTTGAGCAAAAGAAAATGAGTTATACATATATATATATTTTGTATGCATGCTTGCATATCTAAAAACTTTGAATTAAGCTGCTCACTTCATACTTGGCATTACATCATTTATAGTTTGAATTTGTATCAATAACTGAGTGGCAAGAAGAATTGTGATCCAACACTAATCTTCTGATGACAATCTAGTTTGAATTTTCTGGTTTTATTTTACACTCAGAAAGTGAAGGGAAGAAAATAGCTATGACTTTCTTGTTGAAGAAGTTCTGCAGAAAAAAAGAAAAGCACAATTTAAGCAATTTAATTTCTGCAAGATTTAAAAACTTTTGCTAGCTTTTGCATTTTAAAAGACTGCCAAATGATATACTAAAAGTAGTATTCAGAAAATACTTTCTGAAAGATAATTTGAAAGTCAAAAGCTATGACCAAAATGTTTCATTTTTTCTGCGTGATACTTCATGAGAACGTACATGTTTTCAAAAATTTTCATTTAATGAAAAACATACTGTTCATCAAGTCACTGTTTATATGAAAACATGCAGCATTCTTTGAATGAGATGGCTGAAGACTGAAAGTCTGTGTTCTAGCAAAAACCAAAGTATTTGCCATCATAACCACACAGAACCATGTTAATGGTGTTGTGAAGCAGTCCATTCTTTCTATTGGTTGCCTGGTTCAAATTAAAGTTTTTATGTCATTTTTCAGGAAGCATTGATTTGCTGATTAGAAGATCTCTTCCAACACACAGAATTCCTCTACCAAAGTAAAATTTTTTTCTTTGGCAAGTAAGATCTGTTTATACCTACTGGAGCTGTTGCAAGCAGTCACCAGTCATGGTGTGCATTCTTTGTATGAAATAACATTCCCTTCCACTTCCCTGTTTGCAGTCCAACCCTTTATGGGCTCTCACACAGAAAAGCACAGTGCACACTTAAATTTGAATTTGCACTCTCTCTTAAGTGCTTTATTACATTAAGACTGCAGTCCTGTTTGCATTGCCTTCAAGGACCTGGCACTACATCAATATTCAGAAAAATTCAGAACTTTATTAAATTCAGCAGGCCGTGCATGTTAGAAAAGCTCAGTAGAATGAAGATTGATTTCTGCAATACAGTACTCATACACTCAAGTCAAAGCACGTACTGATCTTCTCTGGAAATAACACTATACTTTTTCTCATGCAGTTTTGGCAGTTAAAGGGACTATAAATTGTAGGACTTGTAATCTGTGACCCTTAGGGCAGTGGAATGATATCACCAGTTGCCATCCTCATAACTTATCAGCAATCTGGGAAGGTCCAGCAATACCAATTTACAAGTGAGGCCATCAACACCCACACTCCTAAATAAGGTAGCTAGAGAGTGTGGGACACTCCCAAACAGATACTAGCTTTTACTTCCTCTAAAAAAAGTCAGGTCACTGTTTTTCTCAGCTTTTAAAATAGTAGAAATACTTGTGTGACTTTTATCGGGCTGTGTGCTGTAACTCACATCACCCACAAACAGCAGCCCTAGGAATATATCTGTTTCCAAAAGCTGTGTAGGAGCACAGGCTCCTCTGCCCATCATAACACAGGACATGAGACATTTCTTTTTTCCCTGTTTGCATTTCATAGGGCTAGATAACACTGAGGAGGTGGGCACAGCTACAGGGGAGGGCTCTGTTCCAGCAACAACCTGAATTCTTTGATCTTCTAACTCCTGGGCAATCCTTGTCTCTCTTATCTACAAACACAACATATACTGCTGATGGTAAAATAGCACAGTTTTACCTCCCGAAGGCTGACATCCTCAAAATTGTTCAGCTGTAGTGTGAAATAGATACAGAATACAGTTATACCTCAGATATTGGTATAGCATATTTATATATATATAAGCAATTCATTTGTACTTTTCAGAATGTATATCAATGTTGGGGATGTCAGATGAAAATAACAAAAGTAATAATAACATTGCATGTGATATTTATACAGTTCCTTTCACCCTAAAATCACTAGGCAGTATACTAAAAAACGAAAAACCAAAAGGAAGCCTTTCCATCCTCTGACACCATGTATATGTGTGTTGTTACCCTTTCTGTTCCTCAAATAATACAATATAATATCATGTCTCTCTTTCTGCCACTGCAAACTCTTTCACATATCTTCTGCACAGACTGCTGTTCAAGGGATATCAAAGAGTTTTTATTTCAAAGCAGAAAAAATATTTATAATACCACAACAAAGGAGTACAGGGCATGACCTGGCCTGTCCCTGCTGTTTGTAATGCTTCAGCTATCGGGAGGTTCAGAAGGAACAAAGACTCCAGCTGAGCTCACCTCCCAGTGTCCTCACTGCTGTTCATCCAGCACACACTCATACAACCAGGCTACAGCCTGCTCACAGGTGACCTGAGCTCAGATAAGAGAACAGGTTATCTGGTCTCTGCTAGACCCTGTACCTCTGCCTCTGCAGCTGCCAGAGTCAAACTGTGTGATACAGGTCTGACACCGACTCTGGGGTAAAAGTGGCTCCTGTTCAACAGGGCACAGTGAAGTCAGCCAGGGCAAAATTTATTTCAAATAAATGAAAAATAAGTTCAAATTAGTTGAAAGAAGATCCCTATCTGTCCATACCTAATTGGATTTTATTTACCAAATGCTGAAAGTTCTATCAGTATTTTCTTATTAATGTATTTATACCATCCTTCATATGATAGGATAAAATAAAGCATTTGAAAATCAGAAGCAAAAGATGATCCTGTGATTAACTCTAACCTAGTCTGCACTTCTCCTGGGAAGAAATACTGTAATATAATGCTTGTTTCTCTTTTGCTTGCTCAATCCTTATTTCTGTCTCTTCTCATATTTACCAATTTTCCATCTCCAAGAAATTTTCTCAAATAAAGAAAAAAAAAATAGAGTCTCTGGGAAGACTCTTGGAAATGTTGCTGTGGTTTGTAAGAAAGGAGAAGCATTTCTTTGTTCTGCAAGGACACTCCTCACAGAGATTGAAGGGGAAAAGGCAGGAGCTACTGAAAATAGTTTTGTTCTCAGCAGTTTATGTGAGGCACTAGAAGCCAAAACAAGGAGTGTCCAACAACCTCCTTTCACATTGTGCAGTTCTTTGAACCATTCCTGTATTCAGCAGAACCCAGACAAAATGTACCTAGACTGTCCTGAGACATTTACATGAAGCCACTTCAGGTAGAGCCTCCTGTGTGGAGAGTAGGCTGAGAAGTAATAGCTGAGCTGTTACTATTATTTGAATATCCCTTAATTGTTGCAGAGCAGAGACCTGTGTGACTCAATTTGCTACTGTCCTCTTTCCCTCATATTAGCCTTAAAAAGACACCAAGTAAAACACAATATTATGGAGCACAAAGCAAATATCAATACAATACTAGAGCCAGACACATGGTCCCACAGGTAATCTTTCTGCCTGTAAAAAGCTGAACTGCCAATAGCTTTGAAAATTCCACTACCAAAGAAAATCATAGAATCATAGAATGGTTTGGGTTGGATGTAAACCTCGAAGACTATCTAGTTGCACTCCCCATGTTATGGGCAGCGACACCTTCCACTAGGCCAGGTCACTCAAAGCCCCATCCAGCCTGGCCTTGAACACTTTTCTGGGCAACTTGTGCCAGTTCCTCCCCACCCAGAAAGTAAAGAATTTCTTCCTAATATCTAATCTAAATGTACTCTCTTTCTGTTGGAAGTTATTCCCCCTATACCCATCACTAAATCTTTAGGACTTCTTCCACATCAGAAAAATCAAACATAAAAATCAGTATAGTACAATTTTCTTAACAGCGTTAGCCAGAGAAAATTATTTCAGAAAATTTTCATCAACTATCACAATCAGCATGCAAAAAATAATAGCCAATTATTTTCTTAGGACAGACACATTCAGTTCTTCGCCATTTACAGCAGGAACATTAAGGAAGTGCAACAGTGCAACATTAAGGCAGCAGTCAGAAAATATCTAAGCCAGGCGTAAGATAACTTTTCCCTTCATTTTTAAAGTATGCTATGGGATCTCACACAAAAATAGACAATTGAAACCTCATATACAACCTTTCAGCCTCATTACAATCTCTCCTACAAAATATGTCTCAGTAGCCAAATATTTCCCGGATTAAGTAGCACTTCAAATCAGGAATTGGGGTGTTGTCCCATGGCTTTGGTTCCTTTGAGTATATCAATCATTGTAAGCCAAGGATGATTATTTTATATCAATTTGTTTGGCTAAAAATACAGATACATTTCAAAGTCTTTAACCAGTTCTAATTGATAACCAAGATCCAGCCTTGTAAAAGTAAATGTGACAGAGAGAATGCTCTGTCATTCACAAGGCATTCACTAAATAAAGAGAATGAAACAACAGTATTTCCTAGAAAACACTAGGCAAAGGGAATGTATTTGTCATTAAGAAGGTTGACTGGAGGAATATTTCATAAAATTAATTTCTATCTCTTGGAGCACAATTCTTTGAGCACACATTAGTGACTATTCACCTGGATAAAGTTCCATGGGAGTTAGTGTATGCATTTTACCAAATACAGAGTTTTCTTGTCAGGTGAGCAAAATGGTCTCAAACCACATGGGAAGTACACTTGCTTTGTCTGACATTGATCTTCATCTTCACTGAGAGCTTGAGTGCTTCTCAGCCTTCAGTGGCAGGGCCAAGGCACATTCCAGCCTTGTTTTTTCATCTGTTAGTTCAGTAACTGTATTTTGTCATCTCTGAAACAAACTGATTGGGAAAGGAGAGAGTAAAGAAAGTTAATTATTGCTCTGATGCTATTCATCAAACAGCTTGTTCATATATTACCCTCTTCTTCCCTCATCAATTCATTTAAGAGTAACAAGCTTTCCTATACAAGAGGAAAGGTGCTGTGATTGCTTTACTTATAAACAGTATTTGCAAAACAGCTCCTTTGAGACAGGAAACAATACTAGACCATAAAAAATTTCTTTCCAGCAAAACAAGCTCAGTTTTTCAGTGGGGAAATGCTGCTGTTTCTGATAAGTAGTTTTGCTTTTCATCGTTGTTTTACAGTATATTTAATATGAACATGCTTAATACCTACCTTAACCTATACAGAACACTTCATTGCCCAGAAAAGTTGTGAATTCCCCATCCATGGAAGTTTTCAAGGCCAGATTAGGTGGGGCTCTTGGTAACTTCATCCAGCAAGTGGCATCCCTGCCCATGGCAGGGGGATTGGAACTAGATAATCTTTAAGGTCACTGCCAACCCAAACAATTCTATGATTCTGTGATTCCACATTGTGCAAACTCCAAGCGGCACCTGTCCTGAAAATGAATTTTCTTTGGCTTTGGGTTATGCCGTATTTTCCCTCTGTGCCTACTCTGTATTGCAAGGCTGATTGTAGTGTGCTACAACCTGGCATCCAACCAGGGAAACATTTGTTTTCCACAGGTGCAGTGCTAGTAAGAGATTTATAAGTTCCTGATATTTGATTATCTGCTATGTTTGATAAATGGCTTTCAGGTGAACTATCTGAGTGGCAATATAAACATTTTCTCTTTGTTTGATATAATCACTGGATCAGGAAATTGAAACCCATATTTCTGCACAGTTGTGTTACAGTGTTATAGGGTGTATTAGCTGTCTGATTTGTTTCTTGGGTCTTTGACTGCATAACATAAATGCTGATTAGAAGTGCTTATTACATTTTATTACCACCTCTTAAGAACTAGATTGTTCCAGTCAGGTACAGATGAAGAGCTAAATTCAGGAAAATTAAATGGTAAAAACTGCACAAACTTTGCAAAACTTCAAATTCCCTTGTGGTCAGAACTGAAGTTCTGGTGGAAATTATGCCACTGTTTGTTCTTTTAGCTAAAAAATCTTACAAAGAAAATTCACCATAAGATGCGGTTAAAATATAGTTATTTTCAAGCTGTAATCAAAAGAATGAACAGAAGGATTAATCTTAATATTGGTCACCAACAAGTGTGGTTGAATTACAGAGTTAAAAAAACCCTCCTACATACTCCCATTCATCTGTCTTTGTCAAAACTTCTGAATTGAAGCTGTAATTGAAAACTCATTTCCCTCATCCGTGTTTCTTTATTTATTTCAAAGATCTGACCACATTGAAGAGCAAGCTTCCCTTTCCCTCAAGAAAGCCTGATTGTTCCTCATCTCTCTTCCATGTCAAAGTCATTAAAATAAGTTTCAAAATGAACACCCAATATTGCCACGCCTCCAGGACTGATTTTATTTCCTCTAGTACTGCCAGCATGTGGAAGCCCTTCTTCTGCTGTCTCTCACTTTTGGCTTTATTCTCTCAAGACAGAGCACTTCACTGCCACACTTGAAGTTCTGTCTAACTATCGAGGAACTGATTTAAGTGAGGCCCTTACCTTTTCATTAGATTTACATAAGGTCAAAATTACAAGCCTCTGCTGCAGGTGGGCTGCAGGAGTGGCTGGGAGCCGATTTTCGTGGTGCCAGCTCAGAAGTAGATGGCACCTCCTCATTACGTTTCAGTAGGGCTGAGAACATACTGAATCAGCCAAAATGGGGCAGAAGCCCACCAGAGGACTCACACCACTAAGCAGGTAGATGTCCCCAGATCAAACTAGGGGCATTTGTGGTGAACAGTTTCCTGGTTTCTGGACAGGTATACCCACTGAAAGTGTCACAAATACATTGCCCTTTTGTATGAAGATCATCACCATGCATTGCCATGGAGCATGTACAATGCCATCATTTCAGATGAAATCTGCCCTTCCGGCACTTTCTGTTGGTTGCAATTTATGTCTGAAATGTGTTGAATTCAAAGTATCACTTCCCACTCTGATAGGCTTGTTGAGGAATTCTCTGAATCCAAGTGAGCACATTTACTTAATCATCTTAATTTACAGAGCACTTAAAATTATTGCAGAGTACAACACATCACAGACAACACATCAGCTTCTCAGGCTCCCAAACAATATCTCTAAAACTGGCAACACAGGTCTTCCATTTCCCTCCAAGACACCTCTATGAATCCAGATACCAGAGAGCTTTCTCCAGTATCTCATGGGTAAACTCAGATTTCTCCACAAGCATTTGCTTTATCTCCTGAATTCCCTCTACAACATCAGTGTTCCTATTTTATTTCCTTCCAGCCAATCCCATGTATTCACAGTCACAGACCTTGTGTAATTACCACTGGAGATGTTCTGAAAACTAATTACTTTATCTCAGTATCTACACCCCAGCCAGCATCATTTGCCATGATCTTGGTTTCCACTAGTCTTGGCTCTTGGTTAGCTTTATCTTTTCAAGTAAGTCTACAAAATA
>VZTJ01000234.1:279481-303451 GCA_013397795.1 Orthonyx spaldingii
GAGGAGAGGAGAGGAGAGGAGAGGAGAGGAGACGGTACCAAGCTCAACACAATTCAAGAAGTACTTGGACAATGCTTTCAGGCACAAGGTGTGACCTTTGTGGTGTCCTGCACAGGGCCAGGAATAGGATTTTGATGATCCTTATAGGTCCCTTCCAAGTCATAATATTTCCTGATTCTGTGGTTCAGTGATAAACCAAATAACAGCAATTACACTAGTTTATGAGTTTATAATTACACCAGTTTAGTTGATTTGCTAAAAAAGACAAAGAGGAAGACTTTTTCACAAGATCTACAAAGTCAAAACTGTTTATGTTCATTGCACCTGGGGGGAAAATCAAAAACTTCAGCACCTGAATCAATGATGAGCACCTTTCTTTCATCAAAACACTTAACTACCCTACCCGTCAGACCTCATTCAACAATGTCTGCTTTTATACAACCTTATGGAGATTCGGCAGGGAGCTTTGACTTGAGGGTTTGCAATGCTGACCTTTTCATAGACTGGCAGAGCAGTGGAGAAGCAATTAGTCAGGATTTGTTGCACAGAGTAACACCATGTTATTAAATAAAACTGAGCCATAGCTAGTACCACACAGCAGCCACAGCGTATGTTCTGTTTTGTCAGGGACTGGGCAAGGGAATCTGAACAAGGAGTAGGAGAAAGCTAATTAATTGAAGCAACAAGGATCGACAATGAGAAGTAGGGTAATGTGGATTCATCCATGGGGAATCACATTGCTCTGTCGTAGCAAATCACAAGTAGTGGCTGCCACAGTGTTCAGCATTCAGCTCTAGATGTAAAAATAACCAACCCACACATGAGGTTTCTGGCTATGTCTGCTCAATAACATGTAGTAGCACCTTAAACCCCCAAGCTGCTTCTGAGTTTGCATGATGATTTAAAGAAAAACGCGGCATCAAGAACTCAATGCCCTTTTCACTTTCCTGACAAACATTCCCTAGACACTCTCTACAGCTTCATTTTCTCTCTAGACTCATGAATACTGAATTGCTTCCAGAAGCCTGTGACTCCCCAACAGGTGTAGGCATGAAATGAGGCCCTAGATGCTCAGCCAACCCAGAATGGTAATGCCTGCAGTCACGAGCAGCTGCAGAGCTTCAAACTTTCTGGTCAAGATTTTGGAAATGTAGGCTCAGATCTTTCAACAATTATGTGGGGGTTATTGTGATTTTATTTTGAACAAGAGGCATGAAAATCTTGCTCTTCAGCCCAAATAAAATCAGGATTTTCAAGACTGAAATCTAGAGTTACTTATTTCCCATCCATGAAATGGAAACACAAGGATTAGTGGCATTTCATAGCACTAGTGTTTGCCACACTTCTTTCTAAATAAGATTACTCACTGTATTATTAACTACTATAATTAATACAGAAAACTTGGCAAAAATAATGTTACAAGAGTTAAAATACATTTTTACTTATCTTTCAAAGAAGAGAAGCATCTAGTATCAAAGTCTGTACTAATATTGAATACAGTTATGAGAAACTTTGTGAAATTCATTTGAGGAGGAGGATACTGAATCACATTGATTGTGTCATAGCCACTTGCCCACAGGAGTTGTGACAAGAAATATAGTTCATTATAACTAAAATGTGACTCAGAACAAAGAACATTCTGTAGAAGAACGAATATTTCAAAGTATCTTTTATGGAATTATCAAAACAGGGCTACAAGAGACCTGGAGAAATTACTTGGTCTGCTACCTGTGCCACAATTAACTGTATCATAGTGTTTCCATGATTATCTGAGTGGCTTGGAAACCTGCAGTAATTAACTTTGTTCATATTCATTTTTATTTAAATAATACAATCCAACTGTGTTTCAATTAATTGCCACACAGTAAAAATTCTGAGCTTCTATAACGGAAATACTTTGCACAAAAATTTTAAATATCTTTATCTTCTCCAGTTGTCACTATATATCCTTTAACAGAAACCATTTTACTGGTGTTGCAGGCAATGAGGAAGCTTGCATTATCTGGAGTGCAGAGAATTTTTTGCTATCTGAATGACTTAAAAAGTTAATGTAACATTGAATAAATGCAGAATTAATCAGTAACACATTTTAAAAACGCTCCAAATACTGTTCACGTCTTGTTCTCTGTTAGTAGGAAATTAGCTCATTGTTTAGTTTCATGGCAATGCCATTATTCACTGGGAAATATTTTTATGTCTGGTTATGACAAATTAGAAACTGTATGCACAATTTTCTCTGCAAAAAAAAAAAAAAATATTTAAGCAAAGTGGAGTGTTCCCCTTGGCAGAAGCATTTACATGCATAAGATTTCATCCTGATGTTCCAGCTGTGGACCTTCTGTGAGCGAATATGTGACTTTGGGGCTAAGTGCCCATATCCAGTAGTAAACAGATTACAGACTCTAAACACGTTGTATTCATGACATAAGACATTTGAGAGTTCAAAAACCTGAGATGCACTTATTTGTACCATCTGCCTGGGTGCATGTTCTCAACAACAGCAGAAAGGATGAAACTGACTAAGCATCTCTGTCCCTCCTGTAGATTAAAATTTTATTAAATGCTTAAACTAACTCCTTTCATGCAGTTCGATGGTGCACCCAGCCAACTGTTATACTTCTGTTTATCATTTTTAGCTTCCCTACACACACTTATTTCATTTAATGAGCAGTATCTATTAAAAACTAACATGGCAGGGTTTTGCAGTAATGAGATATTTCTTTTCTGTAATTATTACTCTTCCTGAATCTTTTGGCTATTGTTAGATTTTGTTTCTGCTTAGTTTGGTTCTAATGTTCTGCCACTGATTAATTCGAGGCTGGGGGGTCCAACAACCATAAAGTCAAAGCACACAGGAAATAAAGTACCTCTACAGAAATCTTTCCTGAATAGAGAAGCATTCTGTAAAAACAGAACAAGCACTTGTAAATAAGCTATTTCATCCATTGCCTCTTATGTGACTTTGTTTCATTTCACAAGGAACTAAACCAGCCCATTACCCTGATGTTGTGATAAATAATATGACTGCCAATAAAATCCACAGATTTTATCATGCTCAATATATCACTAAATTGAAAGCATCGAAGATGATGCTTCAGCTAGGTATTGGCTTCTGATGCTTCTGCTTGTGATGCCAAGATGATTTTTGCTTTTCTTTTATATACCTTTTACATGGTTCTATGTATCCACAAGTATTAGCATGCATACTTGTAATTCTTTAAGTTTGATAACTTAACGTAGTTCCAAGGTCCTGTAGAGCCAGGAGACCAAACATTCTACTCTCTTGAAGAGCCAAGGTTCCCTAGTAGAACATGTTCTGTAAACTAGAGGTTAGCTCATCCAAGTCCCTTTATTGGTCCCCCTTGTCAGATATGCTAATGTGTAAGGTCTATAAATTGTATACCAATTTATGGTGGGGGGGGCACCATGACACGTTCCACCTTGGTGAAGTGATGCATCAAATAGAATCCTATTAAAATACTGAGGTAAGTGACCCCCAACCCTTCAACCGTGCCCAGTTTTCATTTCCTAAGGCCAGGAAAAAGGCATCACTTGATATAGAAGATACCAGTACTGGAGGAAGATCAGAGGACAGATGCTATACATGGCAAATTGAAAGACAAACATCTACTCTGAAAATTCACACTCCATGCAAGAAGGTACCTGCAGAGGCAACTCATCACATCTTTCATCTGTGACAAAGTAGAGGAAGTCTAGCTAATAAACTTACTCTCAATATCTACCTTTTAAATCACTGATATTAGGGCAGGTGAGACAAAGCCTTTAATACTTTTAAAATTAAAAAACTAAGCTAAAGTAGTGACCACATTTTGCTAAGTGAGACTGTTATAGCTGTAGCAGAAAGAAAAAAAGAAGACTAGAAGAGAACAGAAAGAAACTCTAATATCATTCATAATTCTGATGTAATTTATTTAATATATAGGTAAATCTTACTGTCAGAGTTCATCATACATATACATACTTCAATTTCTACAGCTTATACAAGTAGAGAATCTGTTCTAGGTGTTCCATTTCACTAACTCTGGAGCACTACCAGCTTTACCTCAGGAAAGAACCACAAATCAATAACATCAAACTGCAGCAAAATGTTTGGAAGAGTATCTAGACATGCATTAGGCAGCAAAGATTGTTTCCACTTTGCTGAAGAAGTGTAGAGTGTGCAGTCTGAAATTACTATTAAAAATGTACCTCATGACATTCCCATGGATCAGAGAATAAAAGGTATTAAAAAATAATAGAATTTGTAGTATTCAACTAGCAGCAAAATGGAGCTTGAACCATGAAATGAGACTTCAGGAGAAAAAATGTCAAAAAAATAAATAAGATAGGCTGAAATCAACAACTGCCTTCTTCATTTCTGAACACACGATCATTTTAATAGACCAGTTTACCCTGTGACAAAGCATTATGCGCTCTGTTTTGATGCACAGTGTGTGCGGGGCCATTTTGTGTGATGTATTTACAGGTTAATAAGTATATATAGCAAATCTGTAGGCTGACTTGATACCATCCACACTGGTGTCATTCATCATTAGACAGATGGTATGAATTCACAGTGACATGTCTCGTGATACTAATTTTTTTTCACTCTACAAAAGACTGCAACTGTCTCCAACGCTATTACACTGGTAGTGTAATCAGAAGCATATTCTGTAATCTCTAATTCTTAACGCAAAATTAGCAGAGTAATCACCAGGACACAGATATTCAAAAGACCTGAATTTCCCACCTGTTGTTGGCGAGTAGGTATTTTGGTTTGCAAAAGCATGTGTGGTAAGCTGTTTATTTTGCTACAAGTAAAGTTTGAGAACAACATGCTCTATGCTCTAGAGATTACAAAGGCAGATGATTTGAACAGTGAATGCTAACCAAATTATTTCTATCTGAGACAGATTTAGTGCATTTCCCACTGTTCAGAGACAGAATATTACCGTTTGCTAAGTTGGCAAAACATCTGTCTACTTTTCTGCAGGTCCAGAATAACATTTTAACTGTAGTAAAATTCATGAGGACACACAGAGCACATTCAGGTCCCCATCAGGGAACTCTTGCATCTGGCAGTTGTTTGCCAGGTGTAGCAGCTGCTAAATGGAAATAATATGGACAAGAACAAACTAAGCATACTGTTGTTATTATAACGCCTAATTATTCATATGACAAGTGTTTTACACTACTGTCATCTCATTTCATTAGCAGATTTCATTTAATAAACAATTGTTAGACATATCATGGTTTCTGTGTCTATATTTCTGTTTACATTAGTGAATTGGGTGCATTGTTTGTTCAATTTATATAATGAAGGTATTAAATGAATGTGGAAATCAAGACCTGTGTCTAGACCATGCACACAGGTGCACAGGAACGTAGCGGGACATATGGGACCTTTCTGCTGTCCTTTTTGCAGGACGAGCAGAAAGACTCCATTTCCAAAATCCTTAGGGAGAAATGTTCTACATTGCATTTGGAAATGCAATCTGTTACTATCCCATACTTGAAACTCACAGCCATTTCAACAGTTCATTAATTTTTACTTTTCCCACTGTAGGTTTCCGTAGGAGTCAAGCTGCTGATCTAAACACAGAAGCAGCAGTACATGAAAAGCTTCTGTGATTATGTGGTACTTCAAGACTTAATTTGTTTATTTACACTAGACAAAGTAAAAGGTCAGCTCTGAAATGTGTTACATATCTGAGTCATGCAACGCAAAGACCAGTTTTCCTTCAGGAGAGCCTGGAAAACACATATAGCCTACTGACTACAGTAATAAGAATAGTGGCTGGAAATTTTGATCCATGTCAGATAGCTGATAACAAGCATTATTTTTTATTACTTCACATACCTAGCTGGTATAAAAATTCATTGTTTGTAGCTCTTTTTTTTTCTAGTCATGTAAGTGGTCATCATAGGATATGCGTAAATGTTAGCTGTCTCTCCAGAAGCTCTAGCCTGTAGCTAGCTGCCAAAGTTTTTGGTGAATACATATTTTACCATCTAGGTTAGGACCAAATTCCTATGCTGAGCTCCATTAAGAGCTCTATCTTCTCCTGTGTTGAACAAGACAAAATAATGAGAGGAAAATATTTCCGTTAAAGCAGCAATTTGTAGAGGAAAGAAAAACTTTGTTCTGAAAAAAATTGTTGTATAGATATGATGAGTCAGGAAAAAAATCTTCAGTTCATCAGAGAACAAAAAAACCATGTCATAAGATGTAACAGCTCAGCCAGTCTGTTTCTTCATGTGATGTCTAGCCAGATATTAAAACAGACATTAAGTTCCACCCACCCAAGTAACACCATCAGTTTGTGGGGCCATATATGCAGTCAAGACATGTCCTACTTGGGGGTAGGATTAAGTACATAGTGTGCACCTCTCCACCAATCCACATCCTGACTGACAGGCAAGACCCAGGGAAGGAGATCTGGGTGCCAGAATCTAGCACAGAACACATCTGAGGCTCAACTAAAGGGTTGCTAGGCTGTGGAGCAACCATTAAAAAAAAAAAAAGACAAAAATGTTTTCTGTCTGATGATTCCAATGGCTCTGTCTGAATCCCTCTGAGCTCAGATTTACTGTCATTTATACCAGAAACAGTAACAGTATGCTGCATCTATACTGCATTGATCATTGTTTCAATGACTAAGGAACAACCAGGAACTTAAAAAGAGATACACTGTTGGGGAAGATGAAATAGGAAAGCCTTATAAATATGATTACCTGGCAAAAGATGCTGAGAATATGGAAACTATAGGCGAGATTGAAATGAGAACAAGCTTTGAGTTACCAAACCCCAGTTACTGAACAACTGGAAAACAATGGTATGGCCAGCTGAAGGTAATCCTCCCTTTCATTAAACGATACCCTCTGCTTGCAGACAGGTCCAAGGGTCAGAGCAGACCCTGCCAACTTATCAGAGGGTCCAAAAAGTAGATTTTAGAGTTTAAAATATAACGCTGTATGGTAAGGCAATGATTCTTACAGGCTGTATGTAAATGTTATAGGATTTGTGGCTTATACCAGATTGGTTAATGGAAATTAAAATATTCAGCACAGAAGATGATTTATTGGATTGTAAACAGGAACCACACAACCTTTTCTACCTTTCTACCCTTTTCTACTCTTTTCCAGCTTTCTACTTTTCTACACCTTTTCTTTACTCTCTCTCTCTCTTGCTTGCTCTCTTGCTTCTCTGGCCTGCTTTGAGCTGCGTCTGGCAGCTCCTAGCAGGTCCCCCCTACACCCACGCCCTTCCACAGTAAACCTCATGCTCTAAGTAAGACCTGACTTCAGAGATCTCTCGTCTCCATCTGTCCCAACTGTCTGAAACTGAACAACAGTCCCAGCAATATACTCTTTGCTTGTAAAAAAAATGACTAGTGACAGTTCTCAAGGCTCGTTTTCAAGTACTGCAAACAGTCGCTCTGCATTGCAAACAAAGATGAAAAAATCAGTGTGAAAGCTTCAGAGAGTCATTTCCATTCTCACAGCTCCACATGAAACAGTTTCAGCAGCAGCAGAGATACCTGAACCCTGTCCTGAAATTCCTCATAGATCTATTTCTCTTAGCTGCCACTAGAGATATGGGCCATCTCTCTGTGTTTGGCCTGTTGAAAAATATAAATAAGACAAGTATAAGGAATAAAAGGGCCTGGCATTCAATTACATTGGAAAGAACACTCTAGTGAAATTCGTTTTAGTGATGCTCTTTCTCATGTGATTCATAATCATTCATGAAGTACCACAAGTACACTTTCCAGATTATCCATGTTTATGGATAGCATGTCTGGGTAATATCATCTAAATAAAATTTCAAATTCTATCAAACTTCTGTCATTTTTGACTCATAAATACATACATAAATCAGACACAAAATCCTTATAGCTCTTTTTATAAGGTTAGGCCTACATGTTGCTTTCAGTATTTCGGACAAACTCCAAGCAGATAATTGAATGCTGCATTGTTACATTTTGAAGGTGGTGGTCTTCCCCACACACATTGCTTTGTTCTGTTAAACAGCTTCTGAGTCCTATTGCTGAGCTCTAAACTTCATTATTGAGTAGCCTTATTTAAACATATCTCCCAAATGTTCCTTGGAGGCAAGAAAAGTTTAATTATATAGTTTTAATGGAATTACTCAGAGTTTCTTATAGAGAAATGAAAAGGACTTATAAGTACTGTGAGTAGGCTTATGATTTCTTAAATTTTATTCTTAGGTTATAGAAATGTTTTTTAGGTTGGTTTATATCCAATCAGATTTTTTGGACAGGCCAAAGTTATTTGGGGGCTCTCAGTGAGGGAATCAATGCTAACAACATGTAAGCAGCCCTTTTTTTGGTCAGATTTCTTATTCTGTGGTAGTTACTGCTTGCAGACTTGTGTGAGACTGAACTGTTAACGTTTAATGACGCAAACAATCGATCACTTAACAGCTCAGATGCAGAGGAGGTGTGCACCTTGCCTGGAGGTTACAGCTGAGTTTTGAACAAGGTAAGGGAAAAGGCTGACAAGAGGGAGATCCTGTGAGGTGGGATAGTGCTTTTCATTATGCCAATGTCCTCCCTTTCATAATGGCTGAAAACTCCCATAGACAGGTAACTAAATAGAGACATTCATACATACATACATACATACATACATATATACATACATACATGTGTGAAAACTCCCCTTCGGGAAAGTACCAGGACATTCACACATAGCCTGAAGGTATTCATCCCTGCCGATGGGCCGTAATGGGCCATAACTGACTCCACTGATGTGAGAGGCAGCTGTAATGTCTTAGAAAGTGTCATAGACCATCAAAGACTCCTGAAGTGTCTCATGATCCAAAGTAACATCCAGTGTGAAATTCCCTACCTCAGGGAAGGTACCTGGGCAATCTCACCCAAACGTGAGTGAATATAAACCCTGTGTTTCTTTGGCTTCCCCACCCCATCAACACAGAGACCAGTGTTTTGACAATACTGGAACCCTCACCATTAAGACCAGAAGAAGGGGACAAACAGGACACTGCCAGGATCTACAGAGTCTCTTTTCCTGTTTCTTTCTCTCTCTCCTCTCTACCTCATATTTACTGTTAAATTAAAATCCTTACTATTGACTTTGGTATATGGTCTCGTTTGCACCTTAATTTGGGCAGAGACATCTCTCTAACAATTTTAACAACTGGATCTTGACAAGGTGGAAAATTCTGCTGCTGAGCATGCAAATGTCGACCATAACCCTCGATCTGACTTGAAGCACGTCTTGCATGCCTCCTCAAACATTCCACTATGTACTACTTCTGACATTTATTTTTGAGCCAAAAACATGACTACTAGTCATCTATGGCTTTCACAAGAGACAAAATCTATTCAGGGCTTTCTTCCTATCATTTTTTCTCCCTAGAAAATTGCATCATTATTGTGATAGTATACAGCAGATACTCTAGCAATAATAATAGATAACAATGCAGTTTAGGTCTCATTTCATACTCAGGAATAAAAGTGATAAAAATAAGATAAAGGACTTTCATTTAGTTCCATTGTTGCTAGCTGATGTCACTTCTAGTATTCTTGCTGCGGGTTTCTTTCATTCAAGACTTGATAAATCTCTATATGTTTGTTCTCCATGTCTTCAGTTTTTTCAGCTGAGACAAGGATCCAAAATCTTGTGAAGTAGTTTTTTTCCAAATGCTGTTGTAGAACATAACATCAGATTGACTCCTGTATAAATATGATTTGCATACATTGTGATTCTCCATACAGCCTTCATCTGATAAAAAATGTCATCCAATCCCTGGATTACTGTGCTGTTTTTAATTTAAGGTGGATATCACTTTTTGTGACAGAAATATTTATGTATATACAAATATATTCAATCCTAGATAGCATTTCATACAGTCTTCAGGATATCAAAAACATACCAGCTTTCCCTTGTGTGCCTCTGGGGAGGGTTTAATAGCCATGACTTTCCAAAGGTAAATCTTTATGACACCTGGAGGCAAAAGGACCATTCATGCAAACAGAAGAGGTGAGACTGGTTTGAGTTTTCCACCTGACAGTAAAGCATAACTGAATCTAGAGGCAAACAGAGAAAGGCCAGACAGAGGGCAGGGTGTTACGGTATTGGTCTGTTTAATGGCTGAGGTAATTGCGAGAGAGACGAATCACTAATTCACTTAGGCTCTGTTATCTCAGCAAACAAATGGGGAATCACCTCACTCGGTCTGATTCAGAGAAACCCTTACTGTGAGCAGGGAAACAATGTCAGCAAATGCTTGTCTGGACTGACTGATGAAACCACGCTGGAGCTGGGTGAAATCAGTGCCTTATACCAACAGAAATTCAGAGCGTAGTCAGTGCAAATGAGGAGCCTGGGCAGTGATTCACCCCCTGGCACAGGGATGTCAGGTTCTGTCAGAGCCAGTCTCTGGGTGACGCTGGCACACAGCAGCCCCAGGCAGGTGCAGGGGGGCTGGAGAGGCACAGCCAACAGAGGAGGGAGGCCTTTCTTTTCCGTTTGCCAACAGAGAAACAGGTACTTTTTGATCTACAGAGGAAGCAAAAGCTTGGACGGCCAGACCACATTTTTTTCTTCTGGCACTGATTGTTTCAAAACCATTGTGAACAAATGATGCAGTGAGATCCAGCTTTTTCCCCACACTTCAGTGCACTGTT
Source organism: Orthonyx spaldingii (assembly GCA_013397795.1). NCBI lineage: Eukaryota > Metazoa > Chordata > Aves > Passeriformes > Orthonychidae > Orthonyx > Orthonyx spaldingii. The sequence continues at coordinate 290,158 of VZTJ01000234.1, forward strand.
GCTATCATAAATCTAGTTATTTACTATTCCAGTTTGTAGTCGCTTCCCTGGGCCACTCATTTGCTATTTAAAAAAAGAGATGCCAAACATTGTCCAAAAGGATATGCACATACCAGAGCACCAGGGAAAAAATTAAAATATGAAGCCTTCCCCTTTACTTACCCTTAATCTCTTTAGAGACTGCTCTTTAGAACAGGGAAACACTGACTCACTGAGTACCTAGCACTCTGTTATTTGAACACTGTTTGATAGGTAGCTTTGTACAATATAATGACTCATATGTATTCAGCCACCTATTCTTTTGTCATTATTATTATTATTGTTACTATTATTATTATTATTTTAATCTTACTACATTCCTCAGGAAGCCAAAGGTACCAAGTATAGCGGCCATACACTAGTCTTATCTTGTTTTCATTTCAGCTTGGATTTTGAGCACTTCAGCTGAGTTAATTCAATTTACAGGTTCATTAACCAGACTGCAAATGAAAGGGGAAGACAGTGCATCTCCACAGGAATTCTCAGTGTCAGAATGATCTCTGGGTCTTAAAATCTCAGGAGCTTCTGGTGCAGCATCAGTCTGACTTCTTATACCTGCAACCCAGGATCTAATAGGTGAAAAAAAGTGACAAAGAAACCGAAGGAAAATTGTAATTCTTTTTCCTCCACTAAATACTAAGTTGCATGCAAATTTCTCTATAGATTTCCTAGTCAAATCTTTACAAATAATGACTGACTTGCCAAAAGTCTTGTATGCTAAATCTCTTTTTTTTCTGATTTATCTTAAAGCTGTTTCAAAACAAAATAAATAGTTTTTCTCTCTCAGAATCTTTCTTTTTCTAGCTCTACCTTGATTTGTCACTGCTGAGAGACAGTGACAGCATTAAACACTGTTTCCAGAAGGCATGTCTGAAGGCTCTATCCTGAGCCTACCTGTACAAGCTTTTTCAGTGTAGCCAGACCCACAGCATTATCACTGATCACATTGCCATTCCACCTTTTAGTTCCAAGATTCTTTTTGTGAGTGTGAGATTCCTTCATTTATAAATGGCTTCCTGGTTAGAATACCTTTTGGAGGGGCTTTTTGTTTTGCATTGACTTGTTCTGGTTTTATTCGTTTTGCTGTAACTGTTAGCTTGCTATTTCTTATTTCTTTGCTCCATGGAGCTGAATTATATCAGTTCCCAAAAGATGTAGCCTTCAGCTGAACACACATATAAAAATGACTAATTCTTTTGTGATGTGTATTCATCAGAGGCAAATTCAAAGGCACACTCTCATTTTATTGGATTCTTGCATTTGAAGTAAGTATTCTCAAAGGTACAATTTCAAACCAAATCTTTGGTGAGGTTCTGTGGCAGTCCTAATTCTAAGTAAGCCCAGCAGGAACTCAAACTGCCTCATCACCCCCCATCAATGATGTAGAGCTCAAGATATTGACTGAGCTGCAGCATACTTAATTTTTAAGTTTACCCTTAGCCTCCAGTTAACCACACACCCCTCAAACAAACCCCATTCACAAGCAGTGGCCTTTATGCCTGGCAGTTAAATGCCTGGTGACTAAATGTCACCTCTTTGAAGGCAAAAGCTATTTCATTGTCCAGAACTGTCCCTGGAACACCGAGCAGCATAATGATTCCTGATAAAATAGGCACCTGGGATGTTTGACACTGCAGTGGATTTTCATAGACATGCTCTGTCACTAGAATGCCTTTTATTGTGGTCTCCAAAGGCATGCATTTATTGGATGCAAAAATCTCCTTTTGCTGGGACTTCAGTTTCAGGCCAAGTAATTTGTGAGACTTACCCTCACAAAACCTTTCTGCATCTTGCATTTTGAGGGAGAGTTTCTCATTTTTCTGCAGCAGGCTTTGTTTATTTTCAGCAAAAATAACCCAGAAGAAAGCTAAATCAGCTGGGCAGGCAAAGACTCATTTTTAGAAAGTGAAGCATTTTTGTAGTTTAGCACAGAGATCAGGTTATTTAAGGATGACCCAGTGAGTGATACAAATGAATCTTAGTTATCAATGGCATTTCCTAAATGTTCAAAAATACTGAGTGAGGTCCCCATAAATCTTAAGACTGGGTAAATATTGTACAGTCTTAAAATGTGCATATTTCTCTTCTCTTTGATCTTGAACTCCTTTGTTATTTTCAAACCTTTCCTTGCAACAACATAGAGAACAATCACCTTTTTTCAGAGATGCTAAGATCTCCAGGCAATCCTTTTACTTCAGTGGTTATACAATTGCCCACGACCATGCCCAGTCAGGTTTTGAGTAATGACATTTTTCGATCTTGTGCTGAAGATCACCGGTTATTGTGATACAACAAAATTGTAAGGATTGGCAAAACTAGTCTCTTGAACCTCTTCTGTATAGTCTATTGTGTAAGGATAGGCTAGCAAAAGATATGGCCATTAACTCACACAGCAAAAGTTGTTCTCTTCAGTGAGATCTCAACACCTGGCATCTGTTAATTCATCAGCCACCTGCTTACATGGATTTCTACTGTCAAATCTTGCCAGGTCCATATTACTGCAGTGGATAAGCACCTAATCTTATTTTAGAATATCTTCACAATGTGATGCAAAATCATTCATCAGCTATCCATATTGCTTAGTCAGGGAACAGCTGGAGAGCAAGTTGCCACCCCTTGCTGTGGGAGGACTCCAGATGTGGAGGGAACTCAGAGGTGAACTTCTTTATAGATGCTGGACAACAGCTACAGCTACAACAATGTATTTGCCTAAAGATTTTATTAAAATATTGCTTTTAAAAAAATACTATTTGTCAAATCAGGAGCACAAATAAAGAAATTCTCACAGAATTCTTTCCATGCTTTTGTGATCTCTGTATTACCATTATTAGTTCATGTAATACAAATTGATTTCTTTCCTGATAGACAAGGATGTCAATTTTTATACATATTAGGCCCACAATTATACAAGGAATATTTTAAGCAAATACTGTACCTGAACACATTACAAATTTGTGCACTTTTGGCTATATATATTTCTGTTTCTTAGGACCTATTATTTATCATTGGTTATCATTCATAGACCTGAAATAATGTTCATTCTGGGATAAAAGTCAGCATATAGTGTGATGATAACACTTACAAGAATACCATGATTGTATTGCTGAAAACACGTATGTGATGTAAAATGTTGGTTTATACTGATAAATAATTGATTTGAATAAACAAAATTTAAATCCCAGTTTTGGTTTTCTGTGACTGCAGCTGGAGTAGATATACACATATGCACACTCACTGGAATGAAATGCCTGAATGTGCCTTGTTCTTTTTCTTTTTGGAAGAAAAAGGATTGTTTCCTCTCTGTTGATGCATAGCTGTTACACTAGCCAGCATATGAGATGACAGATTTCAAGAGCTAGTAGGTTTCCTTGGTGCACAGAAACTGAATTTGGTGCCATCAGCTGGAGTCAAGAGTCTCATTTTACCTTACAGTAAATTAATAATACTGGTAATATTCCATTTTTAACAAACACATATTGATGTATTTCATGTGTATATTACAACTTCTTTGTCATGTGTTGTTCAGTAGGACAAACTATTTGCATGTGTGTTTCAGTGTCTTATTTGAAGTCCTTGCACCTTCCTTTCTCTGTGCAAACTTCTCTCAGCTTGAAACATTTTTCTCTAACTTTCAGGCACTATTAAAAAGGAAATAAAGCAGAAGGAGAGAGATATTAATTGGCATAATAATTTCCATTCGTTTCATATGCAATGATTTCATTACAAGCAAATATTTTATTATGGCAAATTCTCTGAAAGGCTTTTAGTCAAATTCAAAATTCCTGACAAATAGAGTAGTCAGAGCAGAAACATTTGCATATTAAGCAAAGTTTTCACAGTCTGTTTTTTTCCCACTGCTCTGATCCCCTGCTTATCTGCTTCCCCACCATTCAAGCCTTGTTGCTTTGCTTGCTTCTTTCTGATCTCTTTTGTTGATCGTTCCTTGGAGGCACAAATCTCTACACTACTTTTTACAGTAAAATAAAATTATTATTTAGAATGTCTATCTTGTAAACTTTCAGCAATGTAAGTATTTATTTTCAGTAAGTCTTTGTTTATTAGCTGTATACAAGAAATGCATGGTTCCTCTGACTGGAAAAGGATAGATTACAGCCAAGTCATTTCTCACCAGATTATCAAACTATACAATTTGCTGTTTCATGATCAATAGATAGTGTAATGCAAGAAGTGATTTCATACCTCTCCAGCTCCTGTAATAAAATAATTTTATTACACCAGAATTATATGTATTATCCTCAAACTAACTGTAGAGCTTCATGTGTTATCTTGGGAAACATGCATTCCTAGTGAATTGGCTGATACTTTAACAGTGCTTTTTTTTACAGTTTGACCTGAGAAAGTTATCTGTCTTCAGTGTTCCTAAGAACCTAGTATTTTAAGGCACAAAGTGTAATATTTCATTTGATCTGGGCATTTCAATTACTGTTTCCTCTGCAAAAATCAAGAACAAAACAAAATTTATGCAGGAATGAGAAATTAAATTACATTTACAAATGTAGCTGGAACTGAGGCAATGATTGAAATGCCCATCAATTAAACTAATTTCTTGTTTAAATATTCAAACAATCTGACAAGGCAGAAAGCCATTTTGTACTTTTTCGACATTTTGTCCAACACTGCAAAGTAAGAGTTGATATTTACATCTGTGTTGGTTTATGTATGTTTTCCTTTGGACACTCTTGCTTCATAGGTCTAACTCATACTCTTTAAATTGCAGGCTTGAAATATATAGTATTGAAACAATGGTTAAGCATATATTGGTTTAGCAATACACTACTAAGAAAGTAACTGCCTAAGAATATAATTAAATAATAGGCATATCACTACTACTGATTTAGCCATATAATTTTGGATAATTATTGCATACAATTACAAAGCTATCATCACTCAAGTATTATGAAACACACACGACTGCTATTGAATTAGAGCTCTATCATCGCCTTTTCTCCCACCACCACTCAGTACATGGCTGTAAGTCCATCTGTCTTTACCATACTCCTCAGCAAGTCTTTCAGACATAGACCTGATGGAAAGCTCAGGGGGTTGTTTAGGAGACTTCCCTCCAACACCCCAGAAGATGGGCCAACATCTCGATTTACAAGTCAGCTTCACTGTTTGTAGATATCTATGCTCCTGGCATCAGAAGATTCACCTCCTCCTGTGTTCCTTACCTGATATCACTCCTTATTCCAAGTTATTCTATTTCCAGAACCACCTTTTTGCCACTCTTGCATCTCCTTTCCTTTGATCAATCTCCTCCTTACGGACCAGAGGTGGACCAGATCTTTTGCTTGAAGGCATATCTGGCTCCTCTTCACCTTTGAGTGTAGTGGACCTATCTTGTACTTGTAAGTCCTTAGATAGTGCCAAGAACCTTCATCTTGGGGCTAGAAGTCACCAACTTTCATTCTTTCACTCCTCCAGAGGTTGCAGTTACCTTAGGCTTAGGTGTGGACACTGTGCACCCTTTTATCTCCTCTTACCTCCTCCTTACCTGACAGCAGCAGGCACCCTTTAGTGTCTCCGAGGTTTCACAGCCATTCACCAGTGATCCTGGATCTTGTCCCCAGAAGGCCCAGAAGCTCCCTAAGCAGAACACACACAAACTGCCACATCTGTGGCTGCCTCTGTTAGCTGTGCTCATGAGAGTCCCCACAGCAGGAACCATTGAAACTGCAGAGAAATCCACAGAAGAACACAGAGTCCCAACAGCTGGGACCAGCTCAGAGAAAAACAAGCCCCATTACACTTTGTAGAAGTGAAATATCAATTAGATAACTGCAAATAATTGGAAAAGCCTAAGCAATCTCTGTATAGGTAAGCTCTGAATTTGAAGGGGAAACATTTGCTGTTATGGTTTTCATGGCTATTTTCCTAGACCAACCACACTGCAAATCTGAGTTTTAACTCTGAATACATACTAAATATACTAAATTAAAAGGCTGTTTCTTATGGCCATGTGTTGGCAATCCTGTGATACCGGTAGCAAAAGTAGGACACAAAAGCCCTTGCCCAAAGCCTGACCTATTTATTGTATTGACCTGATGCTTCAGGTTATCTGCACTGACACTACGGTCAGTCAGAAATTTTGGACTATGGCATGTGTCTCTCTGACACATTATCCTGAAGACTTTGTGGCTTTATATTTTGTTGCATCCCTTGATGGCAAAGTTATAGTTTGGTACTTACCCCATGTGCAGATCTGAAGCTCAACTAGCTATCTGCCTCTTGGGTTGTGTAGTGAAAGGTTTTGCAGATACACAGTTAAACTGTGATCACTGAAAGATAAAAGAAAGCAGTCATGAGATCAGGCACAGATCTACAAAATATCTTGTCTGTAAGACTGAGAGACCTCAAACACCGATGTCATTAAGCTTTGTAATGTTTTTGATGCCCAATGATTGCATGTACACTTCTATGTGGAGCACCCTACAGGCTTACAGTCCAAATGATGTACATCTGCATTGCTACAGTGCAGGATGTCCCCATGGTCTGCGCAGTTTTTAGGCTAAAGGCAAATCCTGGGTGTAGACCGTGCATAAAGTGTCTTTTAGAGCTTACTTGCCCCGTGGACAGGATAAAGTGTCTTTCTATCTGACATATTTTTGGGATAGACATGACAGATAATACAGAAACTGCAGGTATAGTGCAGACGAAACAGTTCAAGTCAAAATGTCCAGCAGCAGAGTTTTCTTACATGCTTTTTTGCAGTTCATTCATTAGGATATTTGCACAGATGGGAGAAATTTAAACAATATAGTCTGAAGAATGTAAATATGCTCAAGGCAAACACAAACCTGTGGAGACCTATCAAGGGAAATCACTACATTCTCAGCCTCCATTTTATTCATGTTTTGTTTACTATACAAACATGGAGAGGCAGAGGTGATGAGGCATTTGCTCAGGAATTATTCAGCACCATCTGGCATCTTGAGGTAATTAGTCTGCACTGTATCTCCTTTGGAAACCATAGCAACTCTACAATAACTTAATTGTGTTCTCTGATGATGGCATAATAAATAATAAGAGTCACTGCTATAATATACTAATTAATGCATTTTCAACTGCCCAGCTGCTCTATACAAATGTCCTGTCTATTATGGGCTTCTTGGTAAGAAGTGTTTGCAAAACAGAAAAAGAAAAGGGTTGAAAAAGAGCATAATTTTGCATGACCTCCCTCCTAGAGAAATTCAAGGAGGAAATGGTACATGATTTAATTGATTAAGAATTGCGGGAATCAGTCAGTCAGTCAACATGGTATATGGGAAATACATCAGCTTTGTCAAACAAACCTAATTGTATTTCTTAAGAGCATAAGCTTTGATGAATTAAAATAACTAAGCAGATGTAATCCACACAGCTCTATAAGGTATTTGCTGTACTACAATATGACAAAATATAACTAGAAATCAGTATTACACAGTATCAATAAGGTGCATATTAAAAAGATCAAGAAAGGGCTAACAAATGGGCAAGGGGGCATGAGGGGGTTTGTGTGGAACCCAAACCTCAAAATCACAGTTCAGCTTTGCAAAATGTAGGTTTTTACATCTAGAAATGATGAATGCAACCTATTCAGCCAAAACATATGAATCAGAAAAGTAGTGAATCTGAAAAAGATCTCTGAGTAATACTAGATTCAGAAATTCATCTAGATTTTTGGAAAACGAATCCAGGCTAGTGGATCCAGTAGCAATAAACCTGGTGTTTGAATGTGCTTAGTAAAGTTCAGGTGCATGCTTGTATGCCTTGCATGCTTGTTTCCAATGCAGGCAAGAGTGAAAGAAATTATTCATGATTGGAGGAAATACTGGAGTAGAAAAATGTGGCCATGCTGCAGCCCTGGCCACGGCATTAGCCAGTGTTTGTTTGTCAAGCTAGCAGTGGGAAGTCAGTGCAAACAAGCCCAGCTGAAAGACAAGGGTTATTTATTTGCTCCATATGCCATCTCTTCCTCGATTCCTTCCAGAACCTGGGCTCATACTTCAGCATAAGTCTGCCCTACACAGTGAGCATGGGCCAGCTTGCTCAAAGCTAGCCCAGGAATCTCTAACCAGGTTCAGCATCATGTTATTGAGACACGACGATTTTGTGTCCAGCTCAATTCAGACACCATGAAATATGAGAAACTGAAGCCAAACATATATTAATGTCCTCATATCAAGCTGGATACTTTTCAGGAACACCCAAGTGACTGGGCTTAGTCCAGGAGATGGCAGTAATATAATGGCCTATGACATAGAGAGGATGTGACAAGAAATGATCACATGGTCCCAATCAGTGAGCACTGACCTATGATTTAATAAAAATATACAGTCACCTCGTTCCCAGACTGTCTTTACCACCATTACATGGTTACACTGTGAAAAAACAGCAGAGTGATCATCCAGTCTGGGAACAGTAGAAAATCTGGAAATAGTGTGTTTCCATTTAGACTCAATTTACCTAGTCAGACACATTTCAAAATCAGATATTTGTCAGTAAAAACCAATTCCCTAATAAAGGAAATTTCTACAGGAAAAAAGTGGTATTTATCCAACAGAATGTTACTTACAGTTAACTAAGAGTGCCATTGTCATGCATTAAGAATGCCAACACAGATCTCTCCTTAGTGACAATCATATTAATTTTATTTTGTAGTGATAGGACAAGGAGTAATGGGTACAATTTGAAAGAGAGGAAATTTGGGTTAGATATAAGGAAGAAATTCTTTACTGTGAAGATGATGAGGCACTGGAACAGGTTGCCCAGGGAGGATGCAGACATTCCAACCCTGGCAGTGTTCAAGGACAGGTTGGATAAGCCCTTGAGCTGTCCATGGCAGAGGGGGTTGAGACTGGATGTTCTTTAAGGTCCCATCCAACCCCTCAACATTCTATGAATTCTTTGATTGTGTAAAACACCGGCACAAAATATCGTGTTTGTCCTCTTATCCCTCCAGGCCTGTTGGTCATGTTAGCTTTGACCCACCTTCGTTTCCTAACACAGATATGACTGTGTTGATTTTCCAGCTCCTTAAGAAGGAATATACATTGTGAAATCCAATGCAAGTAAATACACTTGTATTCAAAGTGGTAACTGAAATATTTTATAACCTTATTATTACAATACTCAGCCCCATGCTAGTGTAGGCCAAAACTGTACCTTGATCTCTCACAAAAGACCTACCTTGTTTTATGGCAGAATAAATGGTGAGTTATGAACAGCTGTAGAACAAAGGTACTGAAAATAATACCGCATACAGTAAAAACAAAAAAAATGTGGTTGAAAAGTATAATTGCAGGTTAAAATACATTGGTACACTAGAGAAAAAAAATTGCCAAGCATATACACAGGACTTTCAGAAAGAGCAAATAATCACAAGGCCATTGTGAATTATGCTTCTATTCATCATGACTCATATTTGACTCATGGTAAGTGAAATTAATTTCAGTCACAGGCAAAAGCACAAATATTTTTCTGTGTGAAGCTAAGAGTTGTTTTGACTTGTTACTAGTACTGTCTCAGATGATCATTCCCAAATATCTGGGGGAAACCGAATCCCACAAGGTCAAATTCTGCTGAACTCATCCCCATTCCAGCTCACAAAAAGAAACACAGGAGTGATTGTGCAATTTCTTTCCTTTCTCTGGCAGCCAACCCTTCCTTTAGAGACAAGTCATAACATCTGCTTAGGCTGAATTTAATCACAGTAGAGGCAAAGGTGTGTTGAGGCTTCTCAGGCTGCCCTCTCCCGTGCCGTGCGGTGTCCGCAGCCCGCCACACGAGGGGACGCATCCCAGGGAATGCACATTCCGAGGGAACACATCTCAGGGAATGCATATCCCGAGGGGGCCGCTCCAGCATCCACACCTTCTGCCAGTCCTCTGTCAGCAGGACACACAGCAACACTACGGCAAGAACTCTCGGGCAAAATTAGCTTTTTGTCACTTACGAGATGACAGGCTTGGACAAAAGTCTGTAGCTTTACATCTACTCCTGTGAAAAGCAGATGATTGTGCAATATTTCATGCAATCAAGTCAATAGAAATTTGTTAATTTATTTCTCTGTTTTCAAATACTGAAAACGCTAAAGGACTAGCTAAAAAGCAATCACCTTCAGTTGAACCAGTTTCAATCCAGAGCTAAAGGGACATGCTATAGACCTGTATAACTGAGGCAGAATACAATGTATGTATTTTTTTCCTGATTCTATTATATGAGAATACTTCATTGTTCATTTTCAGATATACTGGGAGTTAAGCATAAAAATAACAGTAACTGTGTCTATGTAATGTGTGGAGTGGGAGGAAAAGGGGGACTTTGAAACAATTCCAGAATTAATAATGGTGTGCTATTCTAGGCACTGCTATTTTATACTAACTTTGCAGAAAACTTCAAAATTGTTTAAATGTTTTTTGTTAGATGAGCAATGCTAACTGCACAAAGTATCTTATGCTCTTTGCAGAACAAGGGAAGGGGTTTGATCCATTTCCCTTCCTTTCCCCTTCTTTCTCAACTCTCTTCTTTTCTTCCTCCCTCCCCACATTTCTGCGACTTGCATTTTCATGTGACAGTAACTCTTACCTTCACAACCCCAGCAGCACTCAGCTTATAGGCAGCAATCTAGCAATCACCACCACAGCCAGGCTGTGTCCTTACAAGAGGCTTTGTCCAGAAAGAGAATCCAACTGAGATATTTACGGATATGTGCCAAAGAGTAAAAGTTGGTTCCAGATGAAACCCAGCCTGAACAGTCAATGGATCTTACCCCTAATAATAAGCCTAAGTGAGATACTTCAGCAGCTTGACTTGACAGCCATCATCAATCTCAATGCAGAAAGCAGTTCAGATCATTTACTGCTTAGACAGGTTGAGATCTTTCTCCATCATTCTAATCAATCCACACAATCACTTAGGTAAACTTAGCTTCATTCCCAAGAATAGGTGGATAGATGCTGGTTTTCCTGCCTCAGATGTTGTAACATCAAAAAGGAAAAATGTTCTGGGCTGATTAAGGTAGTGGTGCTCTAACAAACTCAAGATCTCATCTGGATCTGTAAGGAAAGTGTGCAGTGCTAGGAATTTTCATGGCTTTCACTGTGAGGACTCTCACACTCCATGAGACAGCCTTGGCTCTCCAGTTCCCTCAAAGAACCTCTTACCCTTGTTCTCATGCTCCTGCCTCCCACAAGTTAACATCTGCCAGCATGAGTTAATGCCATTTAGCAATACCTGACGTTCTCTAAAGAAGCATTACCTTCCTGAAAGGTTTCAGCCTGACACCCCAGGCAGTCTGCATAAGTCTGCCTGAGGACAGAGCTGTCACTGACCTGCTCCCATTCTTCCAGATCTCAGTCCTGCATTCTCCTTCCTGGGGTCCTGCCACAGCCTCCCTAGGAACAGAGCACCTGCCACAGCCTACTTGGGCAGCAGCATGTCCTCACCCCACGCCCCTTTGGGAGGGGTTGTTCTGGGCTCTGGACCGGGCTGTGCAATCTGCTGCATTGCCTTGATGCAGAGCAATGGGAAAATTATGCCAGACCACATTTCAAGACTTCATTCTAATCTTTGTTTTTCCTGGACTAAAATCACAAGCAATTTCCACAGCCCCGTTAGGCAAAGTATTTCAAAAAACACTGACAACCTACATAATATTATTGTAATAATGAGGTCTTTCATCAGGGAAGTCTATGAATAATTACTTCTAATTAAGTAGCTGATAGATGCAGTAAACAATTCATCAGTGCTTGAGTCCTGCACATTACAGACTGTAACAAATTTTCTGTTAGTGTAAATGCTGAGCAAGAAAGTGTAATCAATGAAAACATTATTAAAGTTTTGTGTCACTGCTAGGAAACAAATTGAAAATTTTTTCCTTGGTTTTGTTTTCCTTATTTGCTCTTGCAGTATTAGGCAGTAGTTGGCCAATGACTCATTCTGACTGCAGCACTGTTTGAAAAGCAGGAGTGAAGCAATGAGTACAATAGGAAGAATAAGGAAAAGAAGAAAGTTGGGCTACACACAGAAAGTCATTGACTTTCTCTTTTAAGAAAACTTAGAAGGAAATTTTTTTCTAAAAAGTGCTGAGCCAAAGGTGATAGACACAGAAAGGTTATTTTAGAGAGCTTTACATTCTGTAGACTGTCATTACACCTACCACATATAACTCAAACTTTCACATTTATAAAGTTGGCCTGTTATGCCTTATTTTGGGATCAGATAACCCCGAACTGTTTAGGGGGTATCTGATGGCAAAATCAATGTAACAAATACAGTGGTGATTTTACATATAGAACAACAATACAACAAACTATAATAGCATAGAATTCATATTAACTCAAAGACTGAATATTCATATATAAATGGACAAAGTTCTTCGTGGACCCAAGTGCTCACACCCTGCACTAGAAAGGGAATCATAGCACACAAAGAATTCTGGCAACATTACAGGCAAGAAGATAATGCATGGAGAAGCATGGGTCATTATTTCCTTTGCTAAATGCTGAGTCTTCAGACAATCTGGTTTGAAATTTAGGACATAAAAAGCTGTTACAGCTTTTGCCATGGACTTGTGAATTTTAATGTTTTCATGTTCTAAATTTTACTTTTTTTTTTTTTCCAGAAAGAGAATTATAATCTTATTAATAATACTGGGAAGGTGTATATAGATAAACCAGGAAGGACACCTTTATTGAGAGTCTCCAAATATATGTTGAGATGCCACAAAAAGCCATGAGAGACAAAAACTTTTGCAGTAGCTTAGATGTTTAGAATTCAATTAAAAATACAAGTCTTAATATGCTTGGGATATGAGATAATAAAAGCAGGATTTAACTGTTACATCTACAGTGATTGAAATGGAGAAAGTGTAAGTCAAACTATATACTACACTTCTTAGAGAAAAATTATATTTACAAAAGGCAATAGCAGCAAACGTAAGAAGTAATTTTAAAAATGCATCAAGAATATTAAGGAACATTCAAAAGAATTGAAATTCACAAGTTTGTGCAGAAGAAACATGTAAAAATCAACTGTTTGCCCAGAAACAAAAACAAACAAAATAAATGTGGTAATGCAACCATAGCAGTATTTCCGGAAAAAAATGTCCTATTTTTTACGAGGTTTTAAACTTTTATGATAACAACAATTATAAATATAAGAATTTGACTAGATGCCTACCAAGAAACCAAAAATTTAAAAAGGGAGCAGAGGCAAAAAAAACCCCCCAAAATAATAATAATAATAATAATAA
>VZTJ01000234.1:303458-337049 GCA_013397795.1 Orthonyx spaldingii
TAATAATAATAATAATAATAATAATAATAATAATAATAATAATAATAATAATAAACCTCAAACAAAATAAAAACAAAACAAATCCCAAACCAAAATAAAAAGATAGCACAAACCTATAAACAAAAGTCTCTTTCTTTTGACTCTCTCTCTCTTCTGACTTTATGACAATGTTCCTCCAAAAGTATATCTGCCTATTTTGTACTTTCATAGCATTCCAGTAGCCACTGTCATTGGAGACAATGAACACCCCACAGTTATTTTTTTCACTACTATGAATTGACAGAAACACAGCTTTTGGTCTGAAGCAGAAACTAAACCCCTCAATAGCGTGCAAGAGCCTACTTGCTCGAACCTGTAAGTACAAGCATAATGTTGGTCATTATGGGGAATCCCTCTGACTCCAAGAAAGCAAATCATATTTGCATCTATCTTTGTAGAATAATGGCTGCAAGTTGCCATTGATGTAGAAGGAAAAACAATATTTATATGGCAGGTGGAAGAAATGATAAATCGTACCACACAGTTCTCTGGCATGAAATTGCAAGAAATATTGCACCTTTCTTTCCTTCCCTTTCCTTTAGTGTGTATACTTTGCCAGCTGTAGTTATATACAAACACCAACCTGGAGACAAGATTTTTAGTTTCAAATATATTCATCTCTGAAGCTATCGGTCATCTGCAATACCTAGGCATAGCTCAAGGTGGAACTATCTTATTCATCTTGACCAAAAAAGTAAAAAATAACAATAATGACATGCTTTTAGTAATATGAATAAAAGTATCAAAATCCATGTATTCCTCAACATTTCTTGACTGTAAAACAATCTATCTCCCAAGAAGCAGGAAGTAAGTCAAGGGAAAATGGATAAAATTGTGTTCTAAATATTTTCTCTTATTACTTCATAAAAACAGTTTTGCTTGTTTTAAGGCCAGGTGGAATGATCCAGCAAAAAGCGATAACAAAGCTCTGAGCCAAATCCATGGCAATCAGTGGAAAGCATCTCACTGATTCAATGAATATTACAGTGTATTGAATATTACATTTAAAATTCTACATATATTAAATTCCATCATCTTCAACACAAGCCAGATTAATCCTAGTTTAGTTCTCTTGACATCAGTTTACTGGCTCAAATGTATAATTTTTTCCTTGAGCAGTTCCCCTGTAGGTTTTTTTAAAATGTCTCCATTAGGAGAAGGCAGAGTAATGTCAATATGACAGAGCTGAAGGGGCTGCACATGCCCTACGGGTTTCAGTCAGATCACACTCTTGTCACCCAGCCATGGACAGAAGAGTCCCCTACTGATGAAAACCGAGTGAGCTGCAGCCTGCCTGGCAGCCTGCAAAGGGCCTTTACCTCCTCAGCAGGAGTTTTATAAATGGCATAAAAGGAACACCAAAATCCCATGAGTATTCAGAAGCACACTAAGGCTTCCAGAGGATATGTTGAGAGACCCACATGAGACTATAACTCTTACTGCTGAAGGAGACGGAGGAAAGTCTAGCAGACAAATGAATAAAAACTTCTCCGTATCTGCAGTTACAAAAATAAGGTGCTTGACAGATGAACTAATGAAGACAGGATCCACCACAACGCTGAGCAGCAAGTCAGCCATGGCACAGTCTCCTTGTTTTAAAAGTAAGATGGATCCCTGCTTCTGGCAAGCAAACCCCATTACCACAAGGTTTGAGAATCATTTCTAACGCAAAGCTCTCTGACAATGTTAATATGATAATCGATGCTCCATTGGCAGAGCTGGCTGACTGCATAATGGAAACTGGTGTACAGAGACCACCTCTGGTTTTATAAGCAAGACCTTTAGAGACTGCAAAGGTTGCAGTGCTTGTCAAAATTTTTTACCACGTATCCTTCAATATTTTTTCACCTCCATGAGTCCACAAGTGACTGAGTATCTTTTCTGGGTTTAATTCATATTCTATGTATTGAAACAGCCAATCTAAAGTTAAAAATGTGTCTCTAAGTGACAAGCTCTAAATCCCATCCTCAGGCAAGCAACAATTTGTAATTCCTGTTTACCACTTTCACATTTTAAGCCAGTCACATTTAATTAAAACTGCAGAAGTAGGCTATTTGTTGTAAATTCTAGTATGGCAAATACATCAACACCACTGTAAAAAATAAATAACTCAATGCTACTTTTACTTAACCAAGTTTTCAAGCACATCATGCATGATTGCTTTGCCTTAATCTTTGAACTCCTCCAGAGATTTAAAGAATGTTTCGGGATTCTTGCAATCAGGAAAAAGAAATACAGTAGTGAAACACATTCTGCATTCAAATTTACAACCTAATAATACAGTAGATTTTGAACACACAAGTTCGAAAATGAATGTATTTCAGATGCACTGAGAATAGGGGCTCCATTGTCTTTATTGTATAATAGCAGCTAGATTATCTTTATTGTATAAGAGCAAAAGATACTCTATAAAATGAGTCCAGGTATTTACAACATAAGTTTATAACTCACTCTTCTTTATACTAGAGCATTATTATACCTCCCAAGTATTTCTATACTGAAAGAGTGGCTACTTCCTTGCAAAGTGAAACTGATTTAGCATTTCATAAAAGAGAAAAAAAAATCAATTTTTTTGAAACTGCTTTTTAAAACTTTATAAAGAGCTGTATCAAGTCAAGAGACCAAAAACCCTTCTAACCTGATATTCAGGTTTAAGCAGTGACCAATATTGGAAGCCTAGAAATGTCCGTCTTTACTTTTCAAATTCCAAGAATATCTAAAAAAAAAAAAAATTATTTAGGGTTTAAGAATATATTTCACTGCATTTACTAACTGCTATGACTAAATATATGTAGTTTTAAACTACAGTGATGAAAAATTTTGTGTGCGAATCATCCATTTGTAATAAATATGTTACATTTGTATATTTTTATATACATTTTATATATTTTTATATATTGTATTTATATAATTATGTATTATATACAAACATTAATTATGTTATCCAAAACCACAAAACATTTTGGAATACAATTAACATAAAATTGGCTGAGTAAGTCTCTTGCTACATTACCTTTTTTCATATTTATGGAAAAAACTGATCAAAGACAAGATTATGTGGAGTGTATATGGAATAATTCTGTCAGTCCAAAGTGATCTGTGTCATTTACTCACCCTTAAAAGAATTCACAGAAATTGCAGATTTCTATTTGTGAGACTTTTAACACAATGCAGATACCTGCTTCTCATATACATCATAGGATTTCTATATATGTCCAACTTAGATCTATTTCTTCCATACCTCCAGCTAAAACTTCACTACAAAACTGACACATGACAATAAGGTAATACACTAAGTTGCCCAACAGGACAGCAAACAATCTTAGGCTGTTTCTAGAAAAGTGACAAAAGCAAATGTTTTGGGCTAGTTTTTTGGTTTGGTTTGTTTGGGGGTTTTTTTTTGGCAGGGGGAGTGGGTGGTTTTGCGGGTTTTTTTTCAAATTCAAAGTAGAGTTCTAAATCAAATGCTTTGAATTCTTTAAAACTGATATATTTGGCTACTACTGAAAATAAGGATGTAAGAAACAGCTGCTGCTTGGAGATGAGAGCATTAAGACATGATGTACATCTCCCAGCTGAGTGTTTTTCCTACGTTGTTGATTTAGCCACAATAAAAATGAAAATAACAATGGTTTGGACAAAACAAAGTTTTGTACCAGGGTCACTTTTTCATGTCCACATGGAACTAGTGATTGCTATACCATTTCTTGATATATAATTTTATGTCTGAAAAGTAGGTAAACAGAAAGGTAGTTACAAAAAATACTTGCCCTGTGACGTCAAACAGAATTCAATTTCGGATTTGATTTTAAAGGTGTGATATCTGTAGTGTCTGATCTGCTTTCATTCTTGTAGTGAGTCCTTAGTGCCTGAAATCACTGCATATGTTGCCTCTACTGAAGTGAAAATAAACAAGATGAAGAGGGAAGTGATGCATGCCTGTTGAACTACAAGAAATTTTCAAGCAACTATTCACAGAAAAAGAGGATCTTCCACATGGAAACTCAAAGTGAAAGACAATTCTCCATCAGGAATACTTATTTGATCTTGTTCTGCTGTTACTCTTTGGAGGATCTTCTGGAGATGAATACTGAGTTCAAAATTAATTGGGGCAACGATAATTTTTTCAAGCCCTTGATGTAAAGCTTCTGCTTGCCACCAAATTAATGACAATCTTTTATGATAATAATCAAAGGAAGCAAGGACGACTCAAAGTCCCAAACTGAGAGAAAAGATTACTTCTTACAGTAATAACTCACCAGTTCCCCAACCACTGCTTCCCTCAGTGAGCACTGTGGGGAGGGAGCTACAGGATTTTCTCTAAGTATGGGAGGAAGTCCTCCTAGTCAGAACTTCCTAGTCATCCAGCTTACTATCCTTACTGCTGCTCTTCCTCTAGTCATTGAACAACAAAAACTTGTTTTCTAAGGATTAATATAAGTTCTTAATTTTAGAGTGGGACACATTGCAACACTGCAACAACATCGTCTTGCAGCTAATATATACATTTAATCTGGTTTTTTATATCAGATAGTCCATGAAAGATTAATAGTGCTTTGAGGCTGGCTTTGTTTTCTTTACCAACAGCTTTATTGCTCATTTTTCACTGAAGCATTCTATTCAACCTCCTATTAGAAGCTCAAGGGAAGTGAAATGCCATATTAAAGATCAACTCATTCAGATACAATGATCTATGAAGGCACTAGAGATGGCCATAGGCTGTGTATATATTGCATTTTGGTAGGATCACACCACTTTCTGCCAGTTCCCCAGGCTCACAGAAGCTCTTCCACCCACCCCAGCTGCATCTGCACTGAAGATGCCTCAGTTGTGGCCATACCACATTTTTGCAAGGAAATACACAAGGTTTGCATACCCTTGTTTACCTTGTCCTTCATGCATTTTTGGCATGACAGACACCTGCTAAAACAGGGTTGAGGTCCTACCTGAACAAAATGAAAGCCTATCTTTGGGTTTTCAGTTACCTCATGGCTTCAAGATCCTGCCTTTCAGGGTATCAAAGTAAAAACAGAAGCACAGGTCTCATGCAAGACATGAGACTGCATGAACACGGTAGTTACTCTGGAAAGCATCTCAACTAACTTTTGCTCACTAAGGTATGCATCCTAGAGCAGTGAATAAAGCCAGCAATACTGCTTACAGCTTTGCTTTTAAAGTATGGTTGTTCTGGTCATATGTGTGCCAGGAAATGCCCTCCATGAAGGCTCCCTCTTTATTCTAAAAATGCACATGCACAAGGAAAAAGAAAGTATAGCAAGTAGCAGGAACAACATAGAAATGGACAGAGACATGCCTTAGGATAAGGCAGGCTTTGTAAGATCACACCATCCAGCACTTTCAGCTTGTAAAGGTTCATTAATATGGCTGTTAGGAAACCTGAAAATGGCACTGATTTGGTGCTATTCTTCTAAAGATATGCAAAGACTAAAGGTCTGGCAGCCCTAAATGAGTAAACTCAATCCTTCTTCAGGTTTGAAAGCCACAGTAGATGTAGGTGGTATGAAAATTATTGCTTCTTACTTTTTATGGACAGTCATTTGGACTTTAATGTTACCTGGAGAATAAGAGAATAGCTTACTAATACCAGAGGACCAACACATGTTAGAGCCTTAAAGTTATATCTGCTATTGCCATCAATGATCTTTCACCAATTCATCAGTTCTGTTCTTTATTTAAAAAAATATTAAGCTGATATTTTAACTAAATGACCAGCTTCATTAGAACTCTTTCCAGTTCCGGTTTTCACCTGATATTCATTTCACAGGGCATCTCTCAGCATTACAAGTCAGGTACATTTCCTTCACTGAATTACCTTTCTCACTGAAAGCTGCTGCTCTCCTCCTCCTTTTACATAAAAAATAAAATGTCACCACCATAAAATATCAACCTGGCTTCAGGCCAAATAAGCATCATGCATATCTCTAGCCCTCCTTTCAGTATTATCCTCTTCTTAGAGCACTTTGCTAACTACCTCGCTTCAGTGCCTTCCTGACTGTCTCCTTGCAGCTCAGCTGGGATAATCTAATATCGCCTTCTATTGGACCTCAAGGCTGATTTTGATATTATCACTTGCCTTTCTTCACTGTCTACAGACATCCTGGAAGAAAACTGTACAAGCCTATCTATTGCACAGGAGATAAAAGCTGTAAAAGAGCATCAGCAAACTGAAATGATAATTTAGAAAAACAAAACAAAACAGTTGGATATTCTGCAAGAAACTGTTTTGTGTCTTGAAGTGAAAAGCACAGCAGGTTTCTCTCATATGTTTTTCAGTTGCTCATCTTAATATCTTTACCTAGTAGGAGATCGCTTTAGAGTGGGAACTAAAGTCATTCTCCAGATGATTTCATCCCCTGCTACATACAACATTGTTCTGGTGGCTTCATGAGCAGCAAATCTTCTCTGTCTTGCCGTGTACACAGATCCTTATCTCGTCTTTCCTCATCCCTGTGGCTTTTTCCAACCAGCATCAACTCTGCCATTTTATGATAAACATTCTTTCTTTTCTTAGACTCTCACATTAGCAGATTTCATCTCAGGCCAACAAGAGAGAAACCACCCAATAGAAAAGACTAGTCAAGGGTGAAATGGGGGGGGCAAAGAGAAGAGGATCAACTAAGACTGCAAAAATTATTAGTGGAAATAAGGCGCATTAAGGATAAAACGGTTCAGATTAAGGAAAATAAGAAAAAAAAGGAAAGAGGGGGAAAAACCACAAATAATCTAAAAAAAGAAAACTCAGCACCAAAGTTAAAACAGATGATGAGAATCAGTTTACATCCCCAAAGCTCATACACATATGCTAACATGACTCTTCTGGGAACAGCATGGGAGTTGTGTGACAAAAATATTTTGCCATGTAAAGATCTTAGGATGACAGCAGGTCAGTGGCAAAACCACAATGATAATTTGCTCAAAGGGTGACAAGTCCTAGAAAAACAAGTGAGAGAATCCCTTCTTATTTAGAGAAATAAAGCTTATGATTCACTACATGAAATATAGAACCAATGGGTCAGAGCTCAACATTAAATCTTCTATCTATAAGTACTATGCCAACAAATGGAAAAGCAGACCTGAGGAAAGAAGATAGAGAATGAATTATACATAAACATTTCTGCAATATTACAAGCATTTTTAAAAAGTAAGTATAGGAATGAATATGCAAACAGTTTCTTTCTGTGTGGCAAGGTCTACTTAACCGCCTGGTGTAACTGAAACCCTCCCTGTTGCTCCTCAGCATCCCCAGGGCGTGTGCAGAGACTGGAGACCAGCTCTTAGGAAGAGACATGCTGCACCATGGAAGAGTAAATGCAAGCAGATGCAAGGGGGTTGCTGGGAATGATCCCTGAAACGCTGTCACTTTTCTCTTCCCCATAGCCAGTATCCTGGCAGTGTATTACTGAAATCTTCAAAAGGCAGGATTTTGGAGCATACACACACACACACACACACACACTCTCACCAGGAGCATACATATATTTACGTATATTGTAAACTATCACCGTTACCAAACAAAACCATGGAGCATGGAGTTACCCAAGTAGTGGAATATTGACAAATTTGAAATTGATGGAAGGTCTGTACAAAGAGGTACTTATAGTAACAGAGATGGAAGAGAAAGATTTGTAGGAGTTAGGTGTGTCCAGGTAAGTATGTAATTAGAGGTACCTAGGTTTAGGGACATTTTCCCACTTGAAACAATACCCTTTTGTTTGCTTCTGTGCTCCTACCTAGCATGTAGCTAATATGTCTTACCTTAATGCACCTTTCAGAAATGGCCAGGCTATGTATGCTGGGCAAAGAATGCAAAGTGACTCCCTCCTAGAAATTACATAGAAAACATGGGAACTGCAACCACAGATATTTTGAAAAGAATACGTGCTCTGCAGGTGTGTGGGCTTTCACCATGAAACACATTATTTTTACTGGAATCTCATCCCTTTCATGTAAACACACCCTACTGAGAGTAACAGCCATGTTGCATTACATATAGCTACAGTATAAAGGACAGACAAGATCAATACTCCTGTGTAAATTATGCATATTTTTGGTTAGACTTTAATCTGTTCCATTTAAATTCATGACTCATTTCTTATGTGTAGCTGAGATTTAAGGAACTACATTTAAATTAAAGACTGTGAAATTACAATATTTTGACAAATCAAAATGGTTAGTGTTCAAAGTTTTCTACTTCAATAGCACCATAGATTTTTAATATGCTAAAATTAGTCACCAAGTATTATTAGAAATTAGTCAGTGGTTTTAATGGACTGGTCTTGTCCCCATTAAACAAAAAGAGAGAAATTTAATCAGAAATTTACATCAAATAGGCAACTCTCTAAAACCCTTACTGTATGTTTCATTTTCAATCAACTTCTCTAAAATTTCAGCCTGATGGCCTGGATTGAGCCCTCCCCAGTAGATCTTCCAGCTACACCTACACTTCCATACATTAAAGAAAATCTCTTTCTCACTCTACCTGAGAACTGGCCAGCATTTGGCAATTCCACTCCAAATATGAACCCTCTTAGGTGTTTATTCCTATGACAGTATGGATACAGGCAGATCTACGCTGTAATTTTCCATCTGTAATGCTGTCTCCAAGCCAGAATCATGGTCCCAGTACCCATATCATGCTGGATGACAGACACACATAGTTATGGCTTATTCCCAGTATCTAAAAACCTACAGTAGGATTGCAGACACTGGTTTCCAAGATAGCTTATTTCCATGACAGACAGAAGTGGAGGTGATAGAGACACATCAGCAAACTATCTCTTTTGTGAGCAAGGTGAGCCTTCTGGAAGACTAGGTTTTGGAGACCTTAACTCTGCCACTGCAGAGAAAGGAGTTCCTAGCTGCATGCTCCCAAATGGATCCCAAGAGGCTTGTGAAAAAAGACTTCAGTGATAGCTGATATGATCAGTAAGCACCACTCCAGCATGTATATTCACCATTTAAGAAAAACCCCAGCCATTAGCTTGCACCTGTATCTGGTGACAGTAGTTGGACGGGTTGCATGGCAGTTTCTGCATAAAGTCCAGGAAGCTGTGATGTGCTGATTGTTTTATTTTCTCACCTATACAGCTTTGCAAAAGACCTCCAGATATGCAAGACAAAGATATTGTCTCTAGTTTTGATCCCACTTTCTACGTGCTTAAAGGTGCTGGAAAATTGATAAACCTATAATGCAGGAGTTGCAAAGTCAGGAGATACAGACGCTGGTCCAGCAGAGAAGGGAGCTGACTCAGCAGGCCTGGCACCAGTAACAGAGAGATTAGATTAATCTAGAGCCAGAAGTGGGAAATAGTTCTTTCTCAGCAGTCACCCTGCAACAGTAGTTTCTAGTTTATGAGCCCTGAGGGAGATCTGGATTGACAGCAGCTGCGAGAGCTATTTGTCAGGAGTACTCAGTCTGATCCTGAGCCTTCCCTCACTTTTTGCCATTTACAGTGAAAGCTAAATGACATAAATTCTGGACAAACCTGACTGGCTCAGGGGGAAGTGGGGTTGGAGTGACCTCTCTGGCAAATCCCTCAGCTCTCAGACTCCAAGAAAGAGTGTGAATGAGATGGGAAACTCCTCTAGGCAGGTGAGCGAGCAGGATTCAGCTAAGAATCCAGCCAGCAGTTGGGTTTTGGCACACTAAGGTTCTCAAGGTATATTCCTAAACATTTCTGGGAGGTGCTGGGGTTAATAGCGAATATTGTATGTCTCTTCTGCTGAGTATTGTACAGGGGAAAAGAAGGCACCTTTGTTCAGATTGTATTTTTCTGTCCTGTAGAAAATAAGCCTTATTTCTTAGATATGTTTTCATCAAGGCAGCACCACCAGCTTGGATGGCAGGCTCAGCTCCTCCTCAGAGGCCACTCTGCATCCCACCCACTATGAACACCTTTCCATGAACACCCAAAACACTTGGGCTTGACCAGCTCAAAGAATGGCACCAGACACAGCTAGACCTGCCTCATATGGCAAGTATTTGTCAAAATTAAGTTCCATGTAGGACTGCAGCAAAGTCAGCACTTAAAGCACGGAAAAGATATGGATAAATTAATTTTCAGATTTTTCAAAAATATCTGTTCGTGGAGTATGTGACAGGACATAATGCCTACCTAATGATATAGGGTAAAAGGTGTTTTGTTTCCATGGACAGTCTACATATGGATATCGAAAAGAGCAGAGGCAGACAGTCTTAGGAAACAAACTAAGAGGATTACCAGCACTGCGTAAAAGTCTGCATAGTAGATCAGAGAAGTGAGATCAATAAGATGTAATGGGATCTCCAGAGGGATGCCTGCATCTAAGGTGATACCTGTAGCACTGTCTTCACTGAATATAGTGACATATCTTTCAGATCTCTGTCTTGTACCTTCAGTGATTGCCTGAAGACATCACTTATAGCTGTTTTTCTCATGCCTTCAAATAACCCACACAAAGTTTCTCTTAGGCAGGCAAGAGAAATCCTTGTCATTGTGACCACAGAGGCTGGTATGCAAAACATCTCAAGTTAAAATTGCGCTGTAGAACGTTACCTCATAGTCTAGACTTACCACTTCTGCAACAATTTAATTGAGGTTACATAAGCTACATACAGCTCTTCACTATAAGAAGATAAGCCTTACAAGGGTTTTGTAATAAAGTATAATAGCATATACTGATGGGTGGAAAAAAAACCCCAACATTTAGTTTCCATAGCAATAGGAAAGCTGTGACTAGTTTTCAAGGTCTTTGCTTGCTTTCTTTTATTGTTATTGCTGGTTGTAAAATATCTGAAGGAAGAACAGCTAAAGTGCCTCTACTCTAGAAGGAGATACAGGAATCCATCATTCAAATTACATCATCCATCAAGGATTAGTTTCCAGAAGTCTGGCTTAGTGTTGCTTGAAAGATTACTTTCAGCAGTCCACAGGTGGGAATGGACATACAGAGCAAGAAGAGCAAGGCAAATGCCAAACTTCCTCCAACCAGCAGCACTGAAGCAATAACATTAGATTGCTAGCTAATATCATCTCCAAATTGCAATGTTCTCAGGACTCATTTTATTGTACAGATCAATTACACAGAGCCTCCTCCAGTCAATGTTAAAAAAAATCCACCTTGGAATTTATCTGAGACTCTTTCAGCTAAGCCTCTTCTGCGTTTGTTGAAAGTGGCATGGGACCTTTCATCCCCTGTGTACTGGTATGCAAGGCAGTTTGATCAGAGGCCGGGCAGCCCAGGAAAGGTGAAGAGATATAGCTGCAGAAGAGCATCTCCCACAGCCTCCACCAAGCAGGGAAGCCTTGCTCTTATTCTCCCATTAGGACTCCAGCATCAGTCCAGATGTATGAAATTGGTAAGTTCCTGAGACTTCTGTTGCTACCTGGCCTCTCTGAGACCTGTTTTTGGGAAAGACAGTCTTATATGACTGGAAAAGGTTTATGGAGTCCCAGGTTATTCCTAGATAGTGCCAATCATTTTTCAGGATGTTATTATGAATATGCAACCTACCAGAAGAACATAGGTGATATAAGACAAGACCAGCTGTATTTCTTATTGTTGCTGTTAGTGGTAAACTCTTATGTACACTTAGTGCACGTAATCTACTTAGTCTGACATGGCAAAGACTCAAATGGCTGGTAGAGGGCAAGATGGCAGTTCTGCTTCAGTCTCAAGTCAACAAACAAGTATCATTTTCCTAACTGTGAGTACTTTGGGGAAGGGAAACAGGTGTTCTGGGATAAAACTCCCAAAAAGGGAGACAGGCTGGGCTGGTTCAAGGGAGTAGATTACAAATTGTGTTTGTTTGACTAAAAGTGGGAGAGACTATTTGCCACTTGATCTGTAAAGAAGGCCACTTTTACTTAAGGCTTGGCCATGACAACTTAAGTGTTTAAACTCTGAAAGACTTATGTAAGACATTTGGAAGAATTTGTGTATTGGTAAAACATTAGAATTTTCTTTTTGGTTTACACTAAAATGATAGTCATTTTTTCATATTAGATGTTGATGAATTTTAGGTCCATTATGATACATCATTATCTTCTAAGCCTAAGCTTGTACAGGTCATTAGTACGAGTTTTTTCTCATCTTCTTGGGAATGGTCTGTCTTTGTCTACTTTCTTCCATTTTCATATAAGCATTTTGCATTGTTTCTTTGGCTGTTTTAAAATGGCATATAATTAGTTACAGTCTAAGACCCAGCAGAACACTCAATCCCTTACTAATGTATGAGTGATGTTTTCTAGACGGTAATACAAAATCCAAAAATGTCACCTGGCTAATTGTTTAATAATATTCATGCATTCATTATGCTACATCCTGCTGCAGATGCTGGTAAAACGGAACACAGATGAATAGCTGTAGGCAACTTGCAGAGAAAAACTTCAACCTCCTTGTTCAAGCCTTCCTGTCCTCTGAGCTTGCCCTGTGAGCACAGTGTGCACAGGAAAGCTGGATATACGCATCAGTAGACAAAGCTGGTAATACCATCTCTTGTCAGTCTCCTGACAATTTCCACTGAAAGATCTTATTTTGGTTGTCTCTGCCTAACCTTTTGGACTAAAATTTTCTATGCCAGGTTCTCTGCCTGAGGCTGAGTTTTATTGGAAGAATTGCAGGGAAAAAATACTCTGCTGTGTCAGAGAGCAGAGTTGATGGAGGAGGGGAATGCATTTCTTTTTCCACATTACCAAAACAGATTAATTAACTAAACAGGAATCTGCTTACCACTGTTTTTCCCATCCCTTGCAAGGTGCTGCAGTTGATCAAGTGCCTGGATCTGTTTGACTATGGAAAAAAACACCTGGATGACGAAAAGTGCAGTGGAACAGATGTTTTGATTAAAACAGGTTTCAGATCTCCATTTTTGTTTCAGTGAGACTATTCCCAGCTAGACAAAGAGGCTAGCTCTAGCCATTTAGAGAGAAATTGGTATCTCAAAGCAGAGGAGGAGACAGTATTGGGATGAGACAGAAAGAATATGCACTTGAGGGAGGAAAGGAGAAAGAGAGAAAGGGAGGGAGAAGGCAAAAGGGAAGTGAGGAACACAACCTCGGGCTTGCACCAGACAGCACTCTTTGTTTCAGAGTGTTTCTCTGTTTCTCTGTTGCATCTCATAAAGGAGATCACCAGGTTCCTTACCCTTTCCCTGCTAGCAGAAGCTCATATTGTCCTCATCATACGGCTGCTCTGAGAACAGAATGACAAGTTGTTATCTCACCCAGTGATAGAGGTTTGTGTATTGGAACTAAAATACTCAATTCTGTTGATCGACCCTGCCATGTTAATATCATTAATATGATTCCTCTACAGCAGCATTGGTTTCCTCAGTTCTTGGAGTGGTTAGATCCAAAAAATATGCAGGAAAAAACATAAAGAAAAATTGCAAAGTCAGTTACGTAAAACTAGATTAAAGACTGATTCTGTATTTCTCATCACATGTCACATGGGACTGATCCACTTAATTTCTCACAGCAGTTAGCTGCCAAATTCTGCTTACATGCTTGGAGCAGAGAGAAACAGCAACCATAGTCTAGAATGGGCAGAAGGGTTGAGGGGAAGAGCCTGGGCATTTCTCAGTTTGCCTGGCTCTCACTCCCTCTCAAAAGTATGGGGAGAATTGATTTTGCATCTATAACTGAAAACCAAATAGTTGGTAGCATTACTGTTACATGTATGTGTATATACAATTTACCATTCATCTTAATATTAAACCTCAGTTTTAAGCTCTTTCAGTAAAGAATGACTTCTTTTGGACGGACTTTTTCTATTTCTACCTCCACACTTGATCAGTGCAGCAGGCAGTGAAATGCTAGAGTCCTCTCTCCTCCCTTCCTTTCTTCCTCCCTCCCTCACATGGAGGATGTATTTACAAATCATGTTTTACAGGAGGCTTCTAGACTCTAAACACCCATAAGCAATGCAATGAATCACAAGCACAGACATAATGCTGCATACACAAGAAGCAACTGAAATCACTCAAAAAAGTAACTGAAAAAATAAACATGTTCTGTTGTGGTGTTGGAAGTGATGGAGAGGCAGGAAATGCTCATTTCTGAACCTGTTCATTCTGAGTTATTTGAGGCACTGCAAGGAAAACAGCTAGTAATTCTACCTTGCGTGTGATGTTTTTCATCAAATGAAAGATGCTAGCCAGAGACTAACCACTTCATCAGGTGTCAGGCTCAATGTGCTCTTCCCCAGCTCTCAAGGAAATGTGTTCTGCAATCACATTGGTTAGGGGGAGCGAAAAAGGCTTATTTTTAGCAATAATCATTTGAATCACTCTAATTTCCGGCAATTCAGAGGCCAGCAGCCAACCCTTAGGCCTTGCATGGCAGGTGGGGACTTGGTGTGCCTCTGAGGTGACACAGTACTGGGCAAGAGGAAGGAGCCAGATGGTGCCTCAAAGCCTCAGGAGAATGAGCGGCCACTGCTTTAGCTACCAAGGAGGAGGACTGGGGGAGGGGGGAAAGCACTCTTGGAGCATGGACCAGCCAGCCAGCTCGTATTCAAATGCCTGCTGTTCCCTTTCATTAGAAAGATAATCAGACTCAAAGTCAAAAGCAATTGTGTTGAATATTTTTATTCCATAACCCACCGCAAAATGTAGATTTCACGATAGCCTGAAGAGATGATATTTAACAAATCAAACAGGAAAGCACATTTAGGCAATATTAGTTTCATCTCTGTATGCACCTTTGCATCAGAGCATCTTTGGGACCCGCTCCATGCATTCCTGCAGCTCCTCACAGGCAGCCAGATTTGCACTACCGAAGTGCAATGTCATTTGCTCAGTGCAGCCTGTGAGGTGACTCAGGTCTAGTGTGCTCATCAAAAAAAAGATATGAGTACATTAATAGGACACAGATTTCAGGCATATCAACAATTACCTGGAGCACAGTACAAGCCTTGACAGAGATTATGTTCCTACACATTAGAAAGATTAAGAGCCAAAAATCAGTTAATGGTAAAATGGAAAAATATAAAAGAATACCACAAATAAAACTCATCTCTGCTGTGGGCATATTCCTCTTTAGTGCAGAGATCATTTCCAGAAGCTGCAGGGGGAAATAATTGTGAGAGTCTGCCAGACAATCTGCAACACAAAAGCCTGGAGTGGAATGATAACCAGAGAAAAGCACTTTATTCCCTTTACGTGATATATTTGTTTTCCCATCAGAAACCACAGAGCCACGATAAGCTGATGTTAGGATTCTGCAGCTCTTTCCTTATGATGGATAGGTAAGGAACAGAATATAGCTATATTAAAAACTTCTGGTGGTGAAGTTTAGCAGTCCCTGTCCAGGAAGGGCTCTTTTTAACTAAACAGGTAGCATTTCTTGGGTGCAAGACAGCACATGGCATACACAGGTCTTGCAGTAGATGAGTGTAGGAAGGCAAGCAATTCTGGTAACTAAGAAAGGGCTTCACAGAGCTCATTGCTATTCTGGGATTGCAGTTGTTTTGTAGTTTTATAAGAACATTTCTTCCTCTAATGTATTTTCCAGCAGATTCCCTGCAAACAGCTCATTTGCTTGAGCCATGGGTGAGAGATATATTTCTGACCTAAACACAATATCTGACCTAAAAACATCTTGGAAAGGAGTGGGGAAATGAATTGGGAAAGGTACTTTTTGTAGAAAATGGTTTAATCTATCTTTCTTTCTTTCTTTCTTTCTCTTTCTTTCTTTTTTTCTTTTTTTCTTTCTTTCTTTCTTTCTTTCTTTCTTTCTTTCTTTCTTTCTTTCTTTCTTTCTTTCTTTCTTTCTCTCTTTCTCTCTCTCTTTCTCTCTCTTTCTTTCTTTCTTTCTTTCTTTCTTTCTTTCTTTCTTTCTTTCTTTCTTTCTTTCTTTCTTTCTTTCTTTCTTTCTTTCTTTCTTTCTTTCTTTCTTTCTTTCTTTCTTTTTCTTTCTTTCTTTCTTTCTTTCTTTCTTTGTCTTTCCATGATGTGTATGAGTGTCTCACAGACATTGAAAGCCCACAGGAAAAGACAGTCCTCTCTGAAGCAACATACAGCAGAAGGTGCTGCTCTGAAGTGTTAGTGCATGCTTAGCAGAAGCAGAGAAGTGTTTTATCATGTAAGGCAGCACATAAACCTCTCACTTGAATTAGCCATGTAAGTGACAAATATGGTTAGCAGCCCAAATGAACCCACTGAAATTTAAGTGAGCAGAATGTAATTGATGACTTAAATCGATAATTAAACTACCTATGTTAATCTTTCAAAAACAGTCATTAATTTTTTCCTAAGCTCAATCAGTACACAGATAAACAGGCCAAGTCAAAATGTTATTTTCTGCATGAAGTTCCTTACCAAGAGATTTTCAAGCTGCAGTGAACTAGCTAGTGAGATATTAATTCCTTTTTCTTTTAGCTAAGCATAAAGGGATACAGCAGAGGAAAGGAGAGAAGGAAATTAATAAGTGTGTATCAGTGTAAGTACACTGGGTAATTTTAATATTCACCCCCCAAAAAAAAATTCAAAATCAACACATGCATTTTTTTCTAATGTTATTGCACCTAATTCTAGCTTGTGGTTATCAGGGAGATGTACTCAATTGCAAATAAGAGAAAAACCATTCAATTGAGGCTGGAAATAGAAGAGATTGTGAAGTTTCTTTGAATGCAGTCCACGCTCTGAAATTGCAAAACTTCTTTCTATGTGAATAATCTTTGTCAGTACTGAATTAATTTTATCCATATTAATATGGGCTGACACCATAGATTCACTTTGAAAGTCAGTGAACAGATTTTTTTCTGTGCAGCTACTGAAAATGACTATCATAAATCACAGCATTTTTTCCCCCCTCCCTTTTTAGTATATATATACATTAAAGAAAATTTTAGAGAGGAAATAAAAGCTCCTTCAACATTTTCCCCATCTCCAAAGTAGTGCACACCACATAACAGCTCTGATTGCCACTTCTGCAAACACTTAAGTAGTGTTACAAGGTAATATTCTCATCCTTGTTATTGTTTGGTATAAAGCTTTTACCAACTACATTACAGTACTCTTTCATTTTGTCCATCAAGGAGTTCACAACCCTCAGCGCTCAAGGATGCTGGGTTTGCACAATTCCCAGTGTGCCTTTTGGTCTGAGCTGTGCCTGGAGGTTTGTGTCCAATGCCGAAGCCCAATTCTTTAGAATACAGTCTGGAGAAGTTCTGCTCTTCACAGTATATTGGGAAAAAAACCACCACAATTTATGACTAACTTCTTAAGTGATAGGTGTAACTGAAACTGAAGAGTTAAATCTTTCTCTAAGCTACCTCACACGGATGTTTCTGAACACCAGAAGAGCAAAAGCAAGCCTGCCTTGGACAGCCTCTACTTCAAAAAACCACAGCTAGAAATTGCAAAAGTTGATTTGTCAAGAAGCAAACTCAGTTTACAGCAATGCAGTTGTTCGATCTACTGCAGACTAATAGAATATTTGACTGAGGTCAGGTTTCCAGAGTATACAGCAAATGGAGACTTGACTCTTCAGAAAGTCTTGGAATTGTTCACATCTCATAGCATTTTCTGATTTCTTCTGTTGACCTAGTAAAAAGCATGATGATTTAAAGTAGCCAGGCTTCTGTCATTGATTAATCTATTTAGACATCTAAAGAAGTTTACACTCTGAAGATACAAAAATTCCCAGACCCTGGTCTTTTTGTAGACCCCTGAAAACAGAGGTTGCCCCAGTGTGATTAGAAGTATGGAAATAAACTGAGGCAACAGTGGAAATGTAACTTGTAAGCTAAACAGTAAGCTAAACTCATGATATAGCTATGCTTAAAGGTCTAAAATCATTGTCTGACAGTCTGGAAAAACCTTTAGTCTAAAATCAGACAACTAGCCTGGAAATAAAAATCTTATCAACCTACAGTGGTTGATATTATTGCACCTTATCAAAGTGAGATGTTCTTTTGCAGTGACACTCATTGATTGGTACAATTTCTTTGCACTTGGCATGCAGGGTACTCAGATTTTCTCTGGTAAAAACTAGCTGCAGCTCTGTGCTGCCAAACACAAATGAAGAATTGCTATCCTAAACAGCTAAAATAGACAAGCAGTCTAATTGGAGGAAAGCACACCACCTCTTCTGCTCAGGTGTTCCTTCCAAGGTGCATAAAGGGCCACACTTTCTGTCTGGGTCAGGTCATTGGTGGTACTTTACCCTGCCCTTTGACTGGATCAAATCCTCTCCCTACAACACATTCAAAGCCATAACAGAGCTTTGTTAATCATAAATCATAAATTTCCCTCCTAGAGAAATAACAGGAGGAGAAACATAAGAGTACCCTAAGTCTTTGCTGTTACTTTGTTGGTACACAAAGGTAAAACAAGGTGAGGTTTTAACAGCAGCTGTTCTGAAAAAGTACACACATATTTACATGAAATGGTGCAGCAATTCTCCAAGGAAGAAAAAAATTATATCTGAATAATGAAATTAAGGTTAGTATGGTGATGACATTGCTATAATACAATAACATATAACACAACCCTCGCAGTAATACAAGGCTTGCTAGATTCTATCCCTCCTTCCCCCCTGTTATCGGAAGCTTTGTTTCATATTTATCTTTTCTCCAGAAATCAGGTCTACAGGTATGGAGTTCACAGTATCTGTGAGTAAAACAAGTACATAAAACCAAACAATATTAGGCCTAAGATTGCGTGCTGACTGTGAATGGGGAGAAAAGAGGTAGCTGAAATACCAGAGACAGTAACAGAAGACTGACCACAGACTCATTTTAGTCTGTCTTTCTGCAGTGTGGAGTACAGACCCTGTGTCATGTTGGCTGGGGAGTTGACAGATCAAAAAACCACTAAGGGGCATTATTGTCTCTCCCATCATCCTGTCTTTAATGATCATGCATTCAAACCAGTAATCTGTGGTGGAGCATGATGTGAGATGGCACAGAATTGCTTCAAGTAATGTGGGTAATGTCTGACATAGAGGGAATAGCTTAGATCAGTGTTTAAAATTTAATCTCCTAGACATTTCAAATTATTCTTCACTTAACACTAATTTAATATTTAGATATAAGTCTCTTCAGGGAAGGGGAGATGGAGGAAGTGTGACTGTGATGCCAATGACTGGGTGGTTAGAATGAAACAGCTAATCTAGAAAGTCAAAGCAATATAGAATACAGAATTTATAGCAACTGTTCTTATTGGCTAGAGTGAAAAAATTACACAGATGATTTTACTGTTTTGAAATGTAATTGTTGAATTGAATGTCATAAACCTTATTTCTGGCTCAGAAGATAGAGTGGCATCACTATGAACCCAAGCTGTATAACCCTAAATTTCTTACTTGCTGAGATCCTGCTCTTGATCATGTCTCTGTTCTTATTTGAGCCTATAGCAAAACCAGGAGGCAAACAGCAAGAGAATAGGCTCTTCCACAAAAAAAACTCAAACCAAACCAAAAAAAAAAAAAAAAAAAAAAAAAAAAAAAAAAAAAAAAAAAAAAAAAAAAAAAAAAAAAAAAAAAAAGGCACAAACCCAAAAATTCTTCCAATCTTTCTAGTTATTATTATTCTTCTTATTATTACTATTATTATATCTAGATATTATTATCCTGTCGAGGACCAATTGAAGCAGACTGCCATCTTCTAAATTTAAAGAACTATTCAAATGAACTAGAAGAATTGAATTGTTCTGAAGACAAAAAAAATCTGTAGCCATGTTGCTGCAGGTGGGATACTGAAGAGCAAAGACTTTAAGGAAGTGGAAGTACAGACAAAACAGCTTGTACTAGTTTTCCCCCCGTTCCCTATGCAGGACCTATCAGAGGAATAGACTGTACTGAGCAGAGAGATGGGTTGGTCACTAGAGATTGTATATCTGTAGTAGTCCCTTCATCTGGAATATGAATAGAAAGGCTTAAATATTATTTTCTCTGTGGATAGTCCCATGTGTGCTTGTTTAAGCCTAGAGAACCGAATCATTCCGATTATCTCCACAGCAGAGATGTCCAGCATTGCATGTGATACACAGACCCTGGAGGAGGTTTGGACACCAAAACCAAATTCCACCACTCTCCGTGAAAACAAAATAAGCCCGAAAGAATGAAGAAGGCTCAACACTTCTATAATCAAGCCCTAGGAATCTACTGCTGTGACATTCAGTGAAATGTTTCTCTTCTAATCTCAGGGGAGCCTGTGCAATGTACAATGTCTGCTTCTGCTTTCTTCCTGTTGTGCTAAGCATCAGCAATCCCACCAGAACACCTTCTGTATCATACATGCTTACTACGTATCTGTGAAAGCAGTTCTTTGTCGAAAGACCTTTTCTAATGCAAGAAAGTTTAAAAAAAAAAAAACAAAAAAAAAAAACCACAAAATCAACCCACACATTTTCAAGGGTGGTATTTAAATGTAACTGCAATTCTTTATCATATTGTCAAGAGAGTTTTCTGTATTTTTAGAAAGTAGGCAGCTAAAAATAGAAGAGTAAGTCTAACATCACTCCTCTCTCTTGACCTATAAGCCATTACAAAACCAGTTTAATCAGATTTTTTAAACTTTTCTAAAATATTTTTCTTTTCTTGTGTTACACTGTCATTCATCAAATTAAACTATAAATTGGAATATGTCTTGATAGAACAATGTACAATGTACAGATTTTATACCCTATTCCCTTTTGAAATTCAAGAAAGTGAAATAATCATCTGCTAGACACTGAAGAGCAGGAGCGCAAAAAAAATTATTTTTGAAAAAAAGAGAAGAGAAAATCTCAGATATAATTTTTACAATCTCTATTCATAATTGTTTACGTTGGGTGCTCTATGGTTTTAGATTACTAATATAAGTTCAAGAGTGGGTGAATCAGGAGCAGGAGGGGTGAAGGAGGTAGAAAGAAGCAAATGTTTCAAACTGGAACTGCTGAGTGCAGTTAATTTGGTCAGTTAATTTGACACAGTCAGATTCCCAGTGTTCCCTGGATATTGCTTTTCTAAGGTCATTTAGTAGCTGGTTTAAAAGAAAAAGTTTAAATTACAATGGAATTTCATTGCTATGGCTATTACCATTATGCTTGAGAGACAAACACGTGCTGTTCTACAATCTTAGCTGCTTGGGTCATAAAAGAGCAAAGCAGGCAAAACCAGGAGACAAGGCAAAATCACTACTTGAATTCAGGTTGATCCTGAATTTCTAGACTGAGGCTTACATTTTTCACTTACCATTGATTCTTCTTTTTTTTTCCTTTCCCTTTTGGTATAGCGTGTAACTATGCTTCAAGAAAGCAGAAATTTATGAATAAGAAAATACTCTTTCAGAGAAAAGAAAAGTTCCCACATAAAATACAGGAAAGGAGGAAAAAAAAAATCCAACAGTGTGACAGCATAGTCTGCTTTCCCATGAGAAATTCCTCTTTGAGAATTGTAAATATGAAGATAAATCCATGTTTTGGCTGAATTGTTTTCAAAACAGACAGTCAGAGTTCCGTCCAATCAGCTAGGGGGGCGGACGGCTGTGGCCAATCCCAGTGAGCGGTCATTTTGTATATAAAAGCTGTATTAAATAAATAACTTCCTTTTCTTGGCAAATTCTCTCGAGTGCTTCTTCTTTCAACATCGGCTCAACAGCAACACAACAGTATATAAATTTCAAATGTGTCCTCCAAAGGAAGCAGAACAGCCCAAGCAAAACAATGGGCTCATTTGACCAGCGTTTTGCCTGTATTCTAGAACAGGGGTAAAAAAAAGTTTCCTTAAGAAAAGAAGATAGGAGTTCTCATTATGTTAGAACATGTGGCCTGGAGTGACAACAGAAGAAACCAATGTGTCTTTTACCATTAAGTGAGAAGTAAATGTCTTTACTATCTTCTGATTTACGAAAGACAGTTTATCTGGATGAATCATTATCCCACTAGCAGAAATAATTTGATAAGTTTTCCACACAGTGCTAATTAAACTTAACCAGCACACAACAACAGATAAAAACAGAAAACACAGATAAATAAAACTTTGGCAAGGTTAGAAAATGAAGGATCAACATCATGTTAAAAATATTTAACACAAGGAAAGTACCCAATACTGCTCAGGAATGGGAGGACAAGACAAAGGAAAGTAACTGAAGCAATGCACTTCTGTAAGAAACACGTTCATCAAGATGTTGTTGTTCTGGCGGGAAAAAATTAATCAAGTAGGAAAAACCCTAAGAATATTTCAGTCCTTCTATAAAAAGTAAAGTTTGACCTACATGGATCCTGTGCAGTCTTGCATTCATACATTCTTAAAGCAGTTTTGTTGATGTGTCACATAACCTGTAACTCAAACTTTTTTACCAGCCAGGTCCTACACTGTTCACCAGCATGCCTCACAGCAGAGAGTTGCTAGGCTAAATGAAATAAAACATTAGGAAAGTATTAGGACTTTCATGGTTATTTTTTTTTCCTTTCTTGTCTCTGTCTCATTTTGTGAAAACAACATAGACAAGAACAGTAATTAGGATTAAAATAATTCCATTTCCAAATAAACTTAATGGTGTCATAAAATCAAAGTATGCAAGGAAGATTCAGGTCAAATAGAATTCTAATGATGTAAACCCCAGGAGTAGAATTCAAGGCCTGTTCATGAACACAAAAGGGAAAACTATCACTGTATTAAAGCATCCGTCATTCTCTTCCACTTCTCTACAGAAATGAGAACTTCCAGAGAATAATATATAAATATAGCATCTCAGATATAGCTACAGCAATTCCTACCAAATATATCTCTGATAACAGTACTTTACTTGAAGCTGCATTTCTTGTCTTTTACCTCTAATAATTAACATATCTGGGACTTGGGCACACAAAATCATCTGAAATTATTTCCTTCTTTGTTATCATAACAAAATGTGATACATGGGCCTGTATCTCCCATCTGTCCTCCATACACACAAAAGCCATTTTACACCCTGTTTTGAGGATTCAGGCTTTGCCCTTTCTCTCCTACTGAGATAGAAGAAACTCTGAAGAAGAACAATGCAAGTTTGGAAGTAAGGCTGAGGAGGCCTGGCAGGGCAGGGACTGCTGGGGTGCACGTGCAGTGGTTCCCTGGGTGGAAACTAAGCTGCCCTGCTGGTGCACCAAGCAAAGGACTGTGGGAGAATATGTGTTGGTCTGCTATTAATACAATAGTCATCTCTCCTTACTAAAATTGATTCATGCACATATATTATTGTTGCACTCATTTTCAGGTGGATTGCCAGTTAGATACTGAATACTCCTGTATAGTTAAATCTGTGGCAAAATTGTCAAGCACTTTCCCGACATGCATGCTCTCCCATATATTTTCAGAATAATCAGGTGCATTCACATTGCAATGCTATCAAAAAACTATCTTTGACAGGGATTCTTTCAGCCAACTCGCCTTGCTGTTCCAGAGACAGGATTTGTGTCAGGTCAAACAACCCTCACAGTTTTTTGACAAGAGGACGATGACAGATTAAGCACACACAGAATGAGCACTGAGAATGAGAGATGTTTCTAGCGGGGAGAAAAAGGCCAGCTTTTTTCTTGGAAGGCAAGTGCTTAGGAAAACTACTGGGCTTTTTGTCAGCAGGCTAACTCTTGATCCTAGCACTCAGCTGGCAACTATGTTAGCTTGGCTGGCTGTGGCTGCACAGGCAGCGCAATCGCAGCGCTGCGGTGGAGCAGAGGAGCTCTCAGCATGGCAGCATTGCTCTTCAGCCACTCAACTGTCTGCTGCAGAATACAGGACTGCAAAAGAAAAAAAATCACATCAGGTGAAGGGCATTCCTCAATTCAGTTGTGTAATAAAAGTTCTTCACTGTATCCCTTTTGTCCCCAGTAATCAAGGCACTCAACAGAGCAGTGACATCTTCATTTTAACCATATAAATAGTGGCTTTGAAACAATATATTAAGCATTTCATGATGAAATAAGAACTGAAATGGGTATTCTATAAAATACTTGGACTTTTTAAAAAAGAATGTCCAATGCACTGAGTCTCAGGACTGCAACCCTGAGACAAAGCACAGGGTTGCAGTAACCTGTGCCATAAGTCACTGCATCGTAATTCAGCAAGTACTTTAAAATCAGACAAACTTTCTTCACCAAAAAAATAACGAGTATTTATTCAATATTTTGCAAGACTATTCACCAAATTGTATTGATTTTTATCTGTTCATAAACATATCTCAGTTTGAACTTTACATCACTTCTGACATAACACCTAGATTAAAAACATTTAAAACTTAATGAAAGTGTTCCAAGGTCTGAAAAAAGTTCAGATAAGCTGTGTTTATTTGGGGGCTGACAAATACTGTTAATAACTGAGACAGAATATCTACAGTAGCTTTTTAAAGCATCAAACCTTTTTTAAGTGATTCATTTTAGAAGACTTGTCAAGTAGAAACACATATGGGGGTTCTTGTAAACTCAGTGGTAAGAAGCAAAATACAGGAACTAAAGCAATAATATTTGGCATTCTGGAAAAGCAAATTTGAAGACTGTCAAATATCAAAATAAATTAAAAATTACCGTAGCATATGGTCCTATAACATCCAACATTTATCTCCTCAAAAAGGATTAACTGAATAATTCATAAGTGCTGCAGAATGGGGAATGAATGAGTTTCCTATACTAACCTTTGTGAAAGTGATTACCAGCATTGCATGGGGTTCCCAGTACTCCCTTTTACACTATGAATGAATGTTTTACTTCAGTTTCATAAATGACCACTCACAAGGCCTATCTTCCTTTTGTGCCATCATTATGTATGGCACATACACTGCTGACAGCTATTTTTTTTTTCTTTTGGTCTTGCAGCTTGTGTTATTTTCAAAAATATTGCAGCATTACAATTGAGCATTTGTCTTCCATAGAAGCAGAGGACTTTCATGCATAGGACTGAAATCAAACTCTCATTTTACAGAAAAAAAAGGAGCATGCTAAAGCTGTTGATTTGGTTAGAGATTGTGTTCAAACTCAGGACTGCTTCTTTTACTCTCAACTCTGTGTGCAAATGCAGGGACTTCAACTGATAATATCAATTTTATTACCTGTCAAATGTAGTTTATAGCTGGTGCTTTTTCAGTGACAGCATCCCCATCCCCAGAATGATTTAATCACAAAGCCAAGTAACGAAAATGTTCTTGTGCAATCAACAAGAATCCAATTAGTGTATGTGTCTCCTTGGCTTTATCTCGACTCTTCAGGCATTACTATGGGAATCCAGCTCTTGCAGCCCCTCTGAGCCTTGTGCAAGCAGACAGTTCTTGGAGCAGAGGAGCTTTGCACTGACGAACACACTTGTACCATGCAGTGCATTTGCACAACTCTTCCGCTTCCCCTTTAGATGGGTCTTGCATCTATCTTTGCCTTCCATGAGTAGCCTGTGGTCATACCACCCAAATATATTTGACACCCTATGTGGCCATTGTTAGTGGAGACTACAGTTTTCTTTCCAGGTGGCAACAGGCAGTTCCCATTGAGAAGAGGAAGGCAGTAAGAGCAAAAGTTCTGGGAGTGAAACTGCTGGCCACTCACACAACAAGAATTGAGAGCAGGGCAGAACACCTGCAGGAACCTGAACAGGCTTCTGTTCCTCTTTTTTCCTTCCCTGTGAGAGAAAGGAACCTATTTCTTTTCATTGCCACATTTCCCTTGGGAAACTAAGGCAAAGGTCATGTACTGAATGCTGACTCACTGCTTTGATTTATGCACCCGTTGCAGTTTGTGTTTTATTCCTGCATGTTGAGTAATCATGTGACTTTGCCAACCATTAGAGTCAACTTATCTCGACAATTAAAATAACTCTCCACAACTATACAGGAAATGCTTAGTATGACTGTAAAATAACACATAATTTTATGGATTGTTAATTTTGAAACTTGTTTTACTTAGTTTTCTACATTTGCTCCTTTAAAAGAGAAGAATGAAAAGTAAGCAATACTATTCATTTTTTTCTAAACTAAGAATTTTATAATTGTTTCCAAAAGCTATTATCAGCTACATTTACTGGTAAAGAGACAACTGTGGAAATCACTGCAGGAAACAAGAGGCACTATCTGAAGCTAAATTAATGTTTGTCTTCTAGCTCACTGAAGAAAACAATTAATAAAACAGGGATGTTGTCAATTGGACGTGCTGTTCTTCCACAATGGAAAGTGAAGCACCTTTACTTTTCTCCCTTCTGTGTTCCAGAAAAGTATCCAGTTTAGCAAAACCATGCTTTCTTCCCTGTTTTTCTTGTATTTTGCTTTGGAAAACTATACTTTCCCCTTAAACCAGCTCTGCATAGAGTTCCATTTGGGTTCAAGACCACTCAGTTCTCTGGGTCCTAAGCACACTGCAGCTGTGTGCAGTATTGCTGAGATATAAATAGATCCCCATCTCAGCAGGTTTTAAAGCTACAAACAAGCTTATTAAAATTGAGACATTGCACAAACTGCATTCAGTTCTACTAATACTGATCTTCCCATTCAGTAACACTGAATTCAGTTGTTCCATCGCATTGCAGGAAAAGGTGACAAAGTGATCTCTCTGGATCAAAGTTTACAGTAGGTATTTCTCTGAGTAGTAACAGCTACTTTTCAGCAGGTTAATAGTTGAAAATTAAAAGAATGTATAAATTTTTTTTTTTTTTCCTTTTTTTTTTTTTTTGCTTAGAGGAAGCTTATCTTTTTATCCTCGCATAGCATCAAATTCAGCTTGGTAAGATATAAAATGTACAAAAGGTATTGCCGGTGCTGGTGAAAGTTTGGCAACTAGATGAACTAGTTAAATTCCACTCGTTGTTGCTTTCCTGTTTCCTCAGTGGGCTCCTAGCAGGTAAAGACAGATGTACGAGTTGCGTTTATCAGAGTCCTTTAATCTCCCTCATGGCGGAAAAACCGATAACCAGATGTGTAGCGGACAACGTGGCCAGACTCCCCTACCCCTTTCTTGCCTCTCTCTTTTATTCCCTCTCCTCCTGGTGGGCAGGGCGAGAGCCCAGCTAATAGACAAATGACGAGCCCGTGACATGTGGCCAGTCCTGGGTGAACAGGGGAGGGATAAGTGGAATGCAGGGCGGTGAGTGGCCAGGCCAGGCGAGGATGTCCCTGGTGGCCGGCACACTACCACAACTCATGGTAAATACTGTTCTGTGTTTCAAAACCTGAATAATCATCTGTTTTAATTTCCAAACATCTGATGTAATAGTGATTTCACTTGGTAGTCTACATTTTATGATCCTTTTCTCTCAGATAAACATTAGATTAGTCTCCTGGTGTCTACACAGATGCTATCTCTAAAGAACTAGAAGAGAAATGGAAACTGAAGACTTTAAGAAAACTTTCTCTTCATTTCTCCTTCAATTTTCCTTTTCTGGGATAATACAGCTGTTTGACTTCTTTGAAATCTTACCAACTTTCCACTACATTTGCATTGTATAACAGATTTATTTATATTTAGCATTTTTATTTGGCTAGCAGAGGAGGTTATGATGCTGGATTAGTGCTTTATTCTTAGTAGGATTTCAGATGAGTCATGGATATATCTCTGCAGCAGCTGTTGCAGACCTTGTAATGCCATTATGCCCTGACTCTGAGTGAGATGTTGCACTGAGGTACTGTGGCTACCCCCTGAGTGATTTCTACAACACAGAAGCCCTTCAATATAGATGATGTGAGAGTATCAAGGAAAGTTTGACGTACAGTATGTCCTGCAGGCATAATGCACACAACACGCACTTTACAAGTCTTGTGACTTTTTCAGATCTTATATGCAAAAACACTGCAGAAGATGAGGAACATGGACTTGCAGAAGTTTGTGGCTGTGACCTGTCAAAAAAGATTCACTTCCTACATCATGGTAAAAAAAAACCAAAACCAACATTTCCTAGCTCATGGTAAAAAAAACAAAACCGAAACCCAAAACCCCCAACTAGCCAATGAAACAAATAAGGAAAAAAAACCCCACAAACCCAACAACAACAAAACATAACCAAACAAAATGCTTCCTTGCTCATAGTAAAGAAAAAAAAATCACAGAACAAAAAGAAAAATAAATACTTCTTTGCTGATGATTTTAAAAAGTCCTATTTCCTTCCAAGCTCACTAAGGACCATTAACGTCTATGAGAGCTTTTAGAAGTCCTGCCAAAAAAGTACACAATTGTACTACAGAAGAAAATAGAACTCATTTGATACCAGAAATCTGGTCAGGAATTTAGTTGAATGTCTGCAGATGATTAGAAAGCATCTTACATATTCCCAACACCATTATAAAATTCTGAGTTCTGGGGAAGAGTTATCATAAGCATGGACCCAGATAATGCTTGACATTTTAAGCTTCAATGCCAAGAACTCTGCTAAGGTTCCACCCTTGAGTGATGCCATCTGCACAGGAATATTAATCCTGTATTTACCTCTAAGGTCTCTTACATTAAAATTGCCACACTCAGCTAAATTCAGATTTAGAGCAGATAACCTGCTACACCTGGGGATAGGTACATAAAGTACAGCCACTTGTCCTAAGCACTCAGTAAATAACAGCTGTGATCACTTGTTTCTGTCAAGTCATACAGTCAGGTAACAGGCCTTACCTTGGACTAATGGAAGATATATACCTGGCTTCTTGCATACATTTCTAACATTACACTTGCTAGTCAATGCTCATTTAATTTGATTTCATTCCACTGCCTTTATTTGAGTATATCTGGAGTTAATCTGGTTTATGAAGATATAAATAAAGTAATAGAGGACATGCATACAGAGATTTAATAGTAACAAGTTATATTTCTGAAAATCAGAAATAGAATGGTGCAAAATCGTTATAGTGTGAAGATATACAAATAAAAAGGGGATAGAAGAATGAGCTAAATAATTTTTTACACTGCCCATTACCCAAAAAGACAGATAGTTTTTTTGATGTGTCAAATATCTCAAAGATAAAACATGAATTCTCACTGCCTTATACAAAGGAATGGGCATCCGTCATGTTACACATTCATTCGCTCTGAATTAGAACCTCCCTCAAAGCTTTTCAGAGACTCCTACCATGCTGAATGTTTTCATTTTGCAATGAACCCAGCACAAGGACATTATTTTGTTTAAAGGTCATGCAAAGCATTAGCTGAGTACACTCTTAAACAAAACTATTTCATAAATACACGATTAGAATATTTCACAAGGGCCCAGTATCGCAAGGTTTTGAGTATATAAGCAATGACCTCATTCCCCAGATTTGTCTGTATTTATCACCTACATAAAAGGGAATACACATGGTAAATGCTTATATCAACACAGATCAAAATAAACTTGTTCTATAATGGTAAATATTACCTCTGGGCAACTATGTATAGGCAAGACACAGTGTGTGTGAAAAATAAGGTACTGTTAAACTGAAAGTTGGATGTTTTAGTTCCTTACATTGGCTGTTTAAAAGTTCCTGAAACAAGATACGACAGAATCTTTTTTGTTTTAAATGTATTGTGGCTACCTTTCTATCTAGGTAGTTTTATGTCTCTCTTCATTGTGATATTGCAGACCCGAATGAATGCTGAAGACAGACTTGATTAGAAAGTAAAATACCATGTTGTATTCATCTAACATAGATTAGGCATAATTATATTCTTCATTTAAGAATCCCATTCTTTTAAAGATTAAATGAGAATGCCCTTCTACTCTTCATCTTTTTTCAATTGTGCCACATTACCTTAATCTAGAGAAGACAGAAAGAAAATGGATAATGCAATAGGTCATATCATTGAGGAATAACACTGATTTATTGCATAGTAGTATTTGGCACTATGTTTTTTAGGCAGAAGCAGGGTTTTAGTTTGTTGTAGCAACTAGACAGTAACATGATGGGTTTAAAACTACTGAAAAAAGATCTGTGTGGTATCCTTGCACTCCTAAGGTCAATAGCAAACAGGACTGTCATGTTTAGCATGTCCAGGATTTAATTCTGAGTTTTTCTTTTTACTGAAGGACATGGAATATATCAAAAGAAAGTTTTCACAACAGCATATGGAAACCAAACTTCTTTGCAAAGTTGGGAAAAGTGGCTTGTGACCAAAGTCTAAACTGAGCAGTGCTTTATGTGTGCATTAAAACCTGTAAGGTTCAACAGGCAGACCGGACGCTGTGACTCAACTCAGGACAAACTGACTCTGTAACCCTTCCAGTAAAACTTCCTAGGTTTTTAAAGGCATTTTAGGACCAAAGATGAAAGAAATCCATCATTCAGATTATTTTCAGTCTTCATTAAAATTATTAGATTTCAATCTAAGCCATCTGACATCTTTAATGTCAAAGTTATTGTTTTTCACGTGGACTAACATTTTCCTGGAATGGCTTGATGAAGAGTGCCATAAACATCATGAGTATTCTGACACTCCTGAGCTTCAAATCTTACCTGTCAAAGGAGTTGTTGGACATTTGGTTGTTACCCACAGCCCAAGAGTTGAGGCTCTTAACCAAGGACTAGGACAAGTATCCATCCCAATGTCAAATACCAGACAGTTGTCTATGAGTGTGTAGAAAGCATGAGCTTCTTGATGTTCTAAAAGAGGTGTGCTTGGTCCCTTAAGATGCTTTATCCATTATTTTAACTCCGCTCTCTTCCTTTGCCTTGTACAATATTTCATTACTCCTACCTTTCCTACCCACAACTATTTCCTGACTTCAGACCTCAGTGCTGCAATCACACCTCAGCCTCCTCGGAACACAATCGTCTCCAAAAGTGACACTGAAAAACATTTAATATTTTAGTTGTTCAATGTTAATCTAATAAATGCCCTCCTGATCTGGGAAAGACTAGTACAGAGGGGAATCAGGCTCTCTGTCCTTCAAGTCCCAGAAAATGGTGTAACCTTCAGAGATTTGGCTGTCAAATACTGACTGCACTGAGAATCTGCAAGCTCAGATGTTTGGAATAATGACTAGCCCAATTTCAAGTTGACTTTATTCTCAGTCTCTTTTGAGCAATGTCATAATGCGTTTGTCTGACAATTAGGCAGATCAGCTGCACCGCTGCAAAGGTTCTGCAGTTTCTCAACTAAACAATCAGTTAATATTTAACACAGGGGTCCCTCATCACACCATTTTCTCTCTCTCAAAAGGCTGGCTGCTCATATTTGGATGCAGTGAAATCAGGAAGAGACAAGTAGGCACAGAGATCCGTTTCCAACCTCAAATTTGCTACACTGCAGGAGGGCACTACAGGAAGTGCCCATTATACTGCCCTGCTACTACAGAGAGTGACATCTGCTCACTCTCCTCAAAACATGGAGCTGACTCATGCACTATATTGCTTTGTTTAACAGATTTTGAGTATATTTCAGATTGATAATGAATTTTTGGTTTATTACTTCCTTCTCTTTACTCATACTTGAATATTCCTGCTATCATAGCTCCTAGCTATCTCTAGCTAGATACTTAGATACTTAAATCTCTTATCAGTGTTTTCTGTAACTGACTGCCTGTAAAACTGCAAACATTTCTTTTGATAGAGGTTCTTCTTATTCCCCCTCTTTGTTCTCCCAGAAACATGTATCTAATTGGATATGACAATATTTTTTTGAAAATTATTCCAGCTGTTTTCAATCTAAACTTCAGTGGCCTTGCTCACCATGCACTTATTCCATATGCAGTGTCATAACATCTTTAAAATTGAAAGTGTTAAAACCAGCATAAAATTGAGGAAAATACC
Source organism: Orthonyx spaldingii (assembly GCA_013397795.1). Classification (NCBI taxonomy): domain Eukaryota; kingdom Metazoa; phylum Chordata; class Aves; order Passeriformes; family Orthonychidae; genus Orthonyx; species Orthonyx spaldingii. The sequence continues at coordinate 335,145 of VZTJ01000234.1, forward strand.
AGTGAATTCTGCTATTTTTATCAATGTAAAATTATAAAATTTAAATTTGCACTGATTTCCTAAAGTGAAAGTACTCACTGAACAGCAGAATTAAATGGTCATGCTGTGAAATTAAGACCTGTGTGTGCCACCAGGCATTACCCTTTTAGCATTTTCTTATAGGATTTGCCCTCACAGAAGAAACCAGTCTAGTATATACATCTGCATTTTGTTTCTCTTCTGTGGTTTTAATCTAGGATTTGCATAAGCATGTGATCAGCCACAAAGAGGCCATCTGGCTGGCCACACTCTCCCTGATCCATTTCCTTTATGTGCCAACAGTGCTTGCTCCTGTGCCATCTTCCTTGTGGATAAAGCTGCTCGCCACAACACTATACCCAAACTATCAGCATGACTGTTTCAGTTTCTGCCTGCTGAGCAATGAGTGCTTGTGTGTTTGCCACAGCTTCACAAACATAGAGGAATGCCTGCAGAATGCTACATAGCCTTGAATCCACTATGAAGGCCAAGCAGTCTGGCAAGAGGTCAAATCTTTGACTTGTTGGTTTGGTTTTTTTTCAGGCATGATGGATTTCCTCTTATTTTCTACAGCTGTGAGTGACTATGAAGAGAGTCACATACAGACCTCGACTTTCATGTTCCCCTTTAACTGTCTGCTTTTGCACAACTGCTCTTCCTGTTTACCCAGTTTACTGATTATAGCATGACAAGGTCCTGTGGCTTCAGCAGATAGGTACTGGCAGTCCTGTAAGAAAGTGTTTCTACCATGGACCTATATTTATGAGTTAAGATCACAGGAACACAAGATGATTATCATTTCAGCCCACCCTTGTATGGTCTTGAACACCTGCAGAGAGACCTTGACAAATTGGGCAATCACCCACCATATTAAGTTCTGAAGTATTGATTGGGCAATCATCAGCAATATGAAGTTCAACAAGGAAAGTGCCAGACTCTACACTTGGAAAGGGGCAACCCTGGACATACAGACAGACTGGGAATGAGATGCTGCAAAGCAGTGCCACGGAAAGGGACCCGGGGGCCCTGGTGGATGGCAAGTTGAACATAAGCCAGAAGTGCCCTGGCAGCTGGGAGGGCCAAGGGTGTCCTGGGGTACATCAGGCACAGCATGGCCAGCTGGGCAAGGGAGGGGATTGCCCCTCTCTGCTCTGCCCTGGTGTGGCCTCACCTCAAGTCCTGTGTGCAGTTTTGGCCAATATATGAAAGATATTAAACTATTAGAGAGTATCCCAAGGAGGGCAACAAAGATGGTGAAGGTACTTGAGCAGAAGCCATATGAGGAGCAGCTGAGGTCGCTTGGTCTGTTCAGCCCGGAGAAGAGGCGACTGAAGGGAGACCTCATTGCAGTTACAACTTCCTTTTGAAGGGACGAGGAAAGGCAGACACTGATCTCTTCCCTGTGGTGTGCAGTGACAGGTCCCAAGAGAATTGCCTGTAGTTGTGTCAGGGGAGATTGAGGTTGGATATTAGGAAAAGGTTTTTCAGTTGGGCACTGTAACAGGCTTCCCAGAAAAGTGGTCACAGCACCAAGGCTGACAGAGTTCAAGAAATATTTGGACAATGTTCTCAGGTATATGGTGTGTCTCTTGGGTAGGGAGNAATATCAAAAGAGAATAGCAAGGGACCTTAAAGATCATGTAGTTCCAAACCCCCTGCCATGGGTAGGGAACCTTCCACTAGACAAGGTTACTCAGAGCCTCATCCAGCCTGGTCTTGACCAGCTTCAGAGATGGGGAGTCCACAGACTCCTTGGGCAACCTACTCCACTGTCTTTCCCCCCTTACAGCAATAAATTTCTTTGTCATATCTAATCTAAACCTACACTTCAGATTAAGGCCATTTCCCCTTGTCCTATCCCTATATGCCTTTGCAAAAAAAAAAAAA